>JAJOOS010001328.1:0-36593 GCA_029582725.1 Solanum chiquidenum | reverse complement strand
AATAATAAAAATAAATAATAATAATAATAATGAATAAAATAAAAATAATAATAATAATAATAATAATAAAAAATAATAATAATAATAATGTTAGGGTTAATTCAATATGGGCAATTTGGAAATTATATAAAAGAATTAAGGACAAAAAGGTAATATACTCGATCAACATAAAAGGGCTTTTAAGTTAAAAAAAAAAAAGCTTCCCTCACCTAGCTTTTAGCTTTTGACTTAAAATAAGTCATTTTTAACTTAAAATAAGTTATTTTGATAATTGCCAAATACTATAATAAGTCAAAAACTGACTTTTAAGCCAGTTTGACCAGCTTAAAAGCCCATCCAAACAGTCTCTTCTAAAGCTCGAACTCGATACCTTTTATTAAGGACGAACTTACCGCCCCCACAACCATCGAATCTCAGTGAAAACAGAAAAAAGAAAAGAATACTCACAAAGTTTTTCTGAGCTCTGAACTCGCTGGATTTTGAGTCGAGAAAAGAGATCGCGGGTGCAAACTGATCAGCTGCTGTCAAAGTTGTAGAAACAGAGAGAAAATAGGAAATATGAAGGGCAATTTCATATTGATTAATGGGTTATTTTGTGAGGGAAGAATTTTCTACTTCCAACTTTTGTTGGTTTTCCGAGTTGGCGTCCGATATTTATGTTGGAGTGCCCTAAATTTGAACCATGTTGAAAAAAATTATATTGCAAAAGAAAGTAAGTCAATCCTATATCTATATTGGAGTGGACTAAATTTAAACTAATGCTGAAGAAAATTATATTGGGGAAAAAATATTTTTTAAAAAAGAGTTCAAATTCAAAATTTCTAATTAAAAATAAAAAATATTTATTATTCTACCAATTTTTTTTTGTTGTGTGTGTGTGAGAGAAGTGTGAACCTGAGGAAAATTTGTTGGAAGGATTATTTGTTTGAAATTTTCAAAATAAAGACAAGTCAACAAGGGTCTTTTTCTACTGTACTTTCACTGCCAAAGGAGCAGAAAAAAGGAGAACAGAAAATATATTCTTCAGTTTTAATTTATGTGACAAATTTGATTTGATAAAAAATTAACAAGAAAATATATATTTTTGTGATCTTTGACATGTGATAATTCTTTGTGTGGATGCAATTTTTTTGAAGTTTGTCTTAAAATAGATATAAATTTGTGGTACTATAAAGGCTTCTCATGCGTCCTTACTAGAAATTGATGTAACTTTCTATTTATGAAGGAAAAAAAGAGTAAGGCTTTTTAGGAAGTTGTTGTAAGACTTTTTAAATTTATTTACAAATTGCTTGCTTGATTGCAAATCTTTTTAGAAAATTGTTACAAAGCTTTTCGAGAAACGGATCATACGAGATACTTTTTCATTCTATCCACAATCACCAGCCACCATCACTAACCACCTCTGCAATCACAACCATCATCGTTGCTAATCACTACTAGCAGTTGATACTACACTTACCTCCTCCATCATTATAATTACTAGTTTTGACGCACATGCATTGCACGTGAAAATCAAACCATGTACTACACTATTTTTTAAAAATAATATGAATATTGCTAAATAAAAAATTAGTCACTCTTAAAATCACTTAGTTACACCTCTTAAATAAACTTTCTACTCCCTTCCCCATAGTGCATTACTTTGTTATTAATATTTTGTAGGTGTTCTTACTTTTAATATAATAAAATATAAATAAATATTGATATCAAATATAAAAGATATACTAAATTGGATGTTTTAGCTGGAGTATTAGATTAATTTAACATTCATGTTATGGAGTGTTCTAATTTCACTGAACTTTGAGATTGTCAACGTTTGTAAATCAAACTTGAGGTTTTAAGAAGAGAAGAATAGAAAACATAAAAAACCGTAGTTTAAAAATGTGAGAAAACCCGTCCATTTATAGTTAAACATGTGTGGTATTAGTATGTGCATATTGTTTCTTAACATAAAAATATAGAAGTGATGAAGCTCCTTTTTTTACGGCCAACAAAGGGTAGTGTATGAAAAACTGCTCGTGGTGCCTTATCAAAAAGAAGTCACAACCCTTCAGAAAAGTCAAAATTCATCGGAAAAGTCATAAATCTTCGGAAAAGTTGCAACCCTTCGGAAAAGTCACAACTCTTCGGAAAAGTCGCAACCCTATAGAAAGGTCACAACCCTTCAAAAAGGTCACAACTCATCGAAAAAGTTATAACTCTTCGAAAATGTCACAACCCTTCAATGTGAAAAGTTGTCTGACTTTAATATAATATAATATAATATAATACACACATATAAATATAATACAATATAAAATATAGAAGATATACTGCATTTAGTGTTTTAAGTTGGGGGTATTATAATAATTTAATATTTAAGTTATTAGTTCATTCTTTTAAGGTAGTATAGATAGATTAAAAAAAAATAGATATGGATTGGTCTAATTTTAATTTGATATGAAATTTTAAAAAATAAAAAAGACTTTTGATTCAAGGATCATATGTAGAATATATAAAAATGTTTTTTAACTTTGTGGTCTTAAAGATGTGTCCTCACCCCCAAGAAAAAAAGAACATTCTATATTAAACTGAATAAAAATAAAAGTACAACAAATAAATTGAAAACGAAAGAGTACTTATTAAATGTAGTTTGGATTCGCAAACAAGTTTTTGATCAAATACTTTTTCTCCAACAGTTCGTGACTTTTCAGATTCTGAATACCAAGTTGTAGTTTGTGCAACGGAAAATCATTGAACTTCTTGTCAAGGAAGAGTTGCTGCAAAAGTATATTTTATGGCTATGAAAATGAGTGCATATTAATTATCACGATACTTTTCTCGTTTGAAGTTGAGTTGTTTCATTCTCCTTTTTGCATCAATTTTTATTGATCTATCTAATTTACCCACAAAAAAAATTGTAATTGCATAATCGAACAACTCTCACAATCTTCCTTGTTTTTAAGTAGAAGAATAGAAAACTTACAAAATTTGTAGTTTTAAAGTGTGAGAAACCCCCTCTATTTATAGACAATAAAAGATAGTATGAAAATGTGCTTATCGTGTCTTTTTAGATAAGCCACAACCCTTCCGAAAAATCACAACTTTTTGGAAATGTCATAACTCATCGAAAAAGTCACAACTCTATAAAAAAAAGTCATAACCTTTCGAAAAAGTCACTACCCATCAATGTGAAAAGGTGTATTCATTTAATATAATATAGAGTATAAATATATAATATTAAATAAATAACATATAATAAATTCGGTGTTTTAAGTTGGGGGTATTATAGTAATTTAACATTAAGTTATTGAGTTCATACTTTTAAGGTAGTATAGATATCCATTGCCATCACCATCCCCATCTTTATAGCCACCTCCACCTCCACCATAGCTATCAACCACTACCATCACTGCAATCAATTCCTACTACCAATAAACTCCGGTATCACAACTAGCACCACTGTCAAATACCACCATACATTCTTCAATCACCACCACCGTCGTTGCCACCTCCACCACTACTATCAACCACTACCACTACCACCACTATGGTCAATCTCTACTACTAACCACCTCCATCATCATAACTAGCATCGCCACCAGCTACCACAAACCCATCATCAACCACCACACATTCTTCATCCACCGCCATTATCACCACCAACCACTACCATCAACCAACTTCACCATTACATCCACCAACACCACTACCAATATCCATCATTATGACAGTCGCCAAACATCAACCACCTCCACCATCACAACTATCACCACCATCATTACTAGACACTAACAACAACTATTACCACCACCACTACAAAGTATCTCCACCATCTTTAGCAAGCAAAAGTGTTCTATTTTTTTTAAAAACCAAATAGTGATTTTATTTTATTAATATTTAATTATATTTTGTTTGAATTGTATAGTTATTATGTATATATAAATAAATTATGTATATTCAGATATTGAAACAAACAATCTTAATCATTCAAATGTGGCCATGTATCTGGCTTTATACAAATGAGATCACATAAGCTCACATATGGCATGTGCAGCTACTAACTAACTCTGACACAATTAACTAACTATTAACAGAATTATTCTTATCTCTAATACTCCCCCTCAAACTAGAGCTTTTGTATGCATCAAACACTCCTAGTTTGCTCAGTAGTAGATGATGTTATGCAGCACCTAAGCCCTTTGTAAGTACATCTGCCAGTTGCTCTTTAGTGTTAACATACTCTGTGTGAATGAGTCCACCTTTGATCTGCTCTCTCACAAAATGGCAGTCAATTTCAATGTGCTTTGTCCGTTCATGAAAAATAGGATTGACACTGATTTGAATTGCTGCTTTGCTGTCACAGTATAGTTTTACAGGCGTGTCAACGACCACATTTAGCTCCTTTAAGACCCCTACTAACCAAATGATCTCTGAGACTGCAGATTCCATGCTCCTGTACTCAGCTTCTGCTCACAGTATGCTGCTTCTTGGACTTCCAAGATATGATGGAGTTTCTCAGCTTCACCAAATATCCTGGTACAGACCTCCTAGTGTTGGGACATGATGCCCAGTCTGAGTCACAAAAGGCTTCCAACTGTGTGCTGGGAGTGCTGCTCAGCAATATCCCTTGTCCTGGACAACCCTTGATATATCTTACCAACCTTAGACCTGCTTCCCAGTGAGAAACTTTGGGCTTCTGCATAAATTGGGACAAAAGTTGTACTGCAAAACTTATGTCAGGTCTTGTTGTAGTCAAATATAACAACCTCACAATGAGTCTTTGATAGGCTGTAACATCTTTGTATATAGCATCATCTGTGTTTCCAATGAGTTTATCATACTCAACTGTAGTAAATTTCTTGTTTGGCTCTAAAGGTGTAGCATCTGGTTTAGAACCACTTAAACCTGATTCAGATATCAATTCCAAAGCATATTTTCTCTGGTTGAGAAGAATGCCTGTCTTAGACCTCAATATTTTAATCCCTAGAAAATACTTCAGATCTCCAAGATCTTTCATGCTGAATTTGTTGTGTAATGCTTCTTTTGTGTCTTGAATTAGCTTGTTGCTGTTACCTGTAATTAGTAGACCATCAACATAGATTAGGACCACATCTACCTCAATGCCCTCCTTCTTGGTGAATAGAGAATGATCATAGGGACTCTGTGCATATCCTGCTTCAACCAGGGCCTCAGTCAGCTTGAGGTTCCATTGTCTTGAGGCCTGTTTAAGTCCATACAATGATTTGAGTAGTTTACATACTTTGTGCTCCCCCTGCCTTTGGAAACCCTGAGGCAATTGCATGTAAACTTCCTCAGATAAATCCCCTTGTAGAAAAACATTGTGAACATCCATTTGAAACAAGGGCCAGTTATGAGATGCTGCAACACCTATCACTGTTCTCACAGTGACCATTTTGGCTACTGGAGAAAAGGTTTCATGATAATCTAGACCTTCCTTTTGATTAAAGCCTTTTGCAACTAGTCTTGCCTTGTATTTCTCAATGTCACCATTAGCCTTGTGTTTGATTTTAAAAACCCATTTTAATCCAATGGCCTGCTTGCCGTCTGGTAAGTTAACTATGATCCAGGTTTTATTTTGCTCCAAAGCACGAACCTCAGCTTGCATGGCATCAATCCACTGTTGAGAAGCAGATGCTTCCTGAAAAGTTGAAGGTTCCACAACAACTGAAAATGCTGCTACATAGGACTGATATGTATCACTCATGTTAGAATAGGACAAGTAGTCTGCAATAGGATATAGACAACTAGAGTTGATTTTGTGAGGCATTATATAATCCTTATGCCATAGTGGTGGTCTTGGTACTCTACCAGTTCTTCTAGTATCTTCAACTGGTGCTTCAGTATCAATGTCTTCAACTCCTGTAATAAAATCTTCCTCAATATCAGACTCTACTGGTGCAGTAGTTGTATCAGGCATTTGATCAACTTGACGATCTTTCTTTATAGATGATGACTCAGTAGCTTCATCAAGGTCTGGAATAGTGAGACTACCAGGCATTGCTTGTCTGGCAGGACAGACCTCAGCTTCAGTTGTACTTACAACATCTTGATCATGTTGGATAGGCAATGCAGTATCAGATGAAACACCAATTCTGTCTTTGAAAGGAAAAATATGCTCCATGAAGGTCACATCTCTGCTAGTAAACACCTGGTGACTTTCCAGGTCCAACAGTCTGTATCCTTTCTGAGTTTCTGAATACCCTATGAGGGATGCCTTCTTGGCTCTAGGAGCAAATTTATCCATTCTAGGAAGAATTGAAGCAAAACACAAGCATCCAAATGCCCTTAAATGATTCAGAGCAGGTTCTTTCCCATATAGCATCTCATGTGGGGACTTCCCTTTCAACACTCCAGTAGGAATTTTGTTTATCAAATAAACAGTTGTTTTAACACAATGTCCCCAATATCTAATAGGCACTCCACTATGAAATCTTAAAGCCCTTGCAGTATTCATTATGTGTTTGTGCTTCCTTTCTACAACCCCATTTTGCTGTGGGGTGTAAGCACATGAACTTTAGTGCACAATACCAAGCGAGGACAAGAGATTACTACATTTGATATTAAAAAATTCTGTACCATTATCTGATCTAAGAGTCTGTACTTTGACACCAAATTGTGTATTGACCATTATTAAGAAGTCCTTCAAAATGATGTGAACTTCAGTTTTACATTGTATGAGACAAACCCAAGTAAATCTACTGAAATCATCAACAATTGTAAAAAAATATTGCTTCTTGTCATAGGTGGGGGTTCTGTAAGGTCCCCAGACATCTACATACATAAGCTGAAAACACTTAGTTGATCTGCTATGACTTTCAGGAAAAACTGATCTACATTGCTTAGCTAAGGGACAAGTTTGACAACTATTATGTCTCCTAACATCTATATGATCCTTGATGGATAAAATGTGTTGCATAGCCTTGAGTGAAGGGTGTCCAAGTCTGATGTGCCACAAATCAGTGTGATTATCAGCTTTTATTGTTGCACCAAATACTGCAGGTACTTCATCTTTTAACAAATATAAACCATTGTGTTCTCTACCAATCCCAATCACCTTGCCACTGTAAAGATCCTGCAATCTACAAAAATTAGGGAAGAAACTAATGCTGCAAGATAGGCCCTTAGTAAGTCTTGTAACTGAGAGTAAATTGAACTTGAATTCTGGCACATATAAAACATTTGTCAAGTTCATGTCTCCTAGAATAGTTGAGTTCCCAGTGTTCATTCTTCCTGCCTTTTTCCCTGTAGGTAACTGTACTGTGTTGGACCCCTCCAATCCTTTTAAATCATGTAATATGCTTTTACACGATGTGACATGATGTGTTGCCCCTGAGTCAATAATCCATTCAAATGCAGAGGATTTTGGTAGAAGTGACACATTACCTGCCAGGTTGGCTTTGCACTCATGTTGCTCTTTGTTATGCAACAGATTCCTGAACTGATCTAGCTCCTCATTGCTGAGCTTAGAGTGAACCTGAATTGGTCTGTCAGCTGCTGCATTATTAGCATAAAGTCTGAAGTTCCCTGTGTAATTTGGAATGCTTGAATTGGAACTGCCCATACCAGTCTGATAGGAACCTTGTCGTGTGGATCTGGAATTGTCCATTCCAGTTTGATAAGGACCTGTTGTTCCAGTTTGATAATGACCTGATTGTGCAGGTTTTCTCTTGCTCTTAAAGTCTGATGGATATCCAATCAGCCTATAACAATTAGCAGTGAGATGGTTCTTAAATCCACATATTTCACATGCAGTCGCCAATGGTGGTTTCTTTCCTTTGTAGTGTTGCCCTCTTCCAGCTAACAGTGTGAGTGGTTCCTTGTTGGATTCTACCACACCTAGTACACGTTGACTCTCCTCTTGAACTACAGTGGAGTAGGCTTGATTTACACTAGGTGTTTCTGTTTTCAGAAGAATATCACTCCTCACATGACTGAATGTCTCATTCAATCCCATTAAGAACATTAACAGCCTTTGTTGATGAAGATGACTTATATATGACTTTGCCTCAACACATTCACAGCAAGGAGAAGGCACTATCATAGCCAATTCATCCCAAAGATCTCTCATCTTAGAGTAATAATCAGTAACAGAATCAGTACCTTGCTTCAGGTTTGCAACTTCTGCCCACAACTGATAAACTCTTGTGAGATTTGATTTATCGAATCTCTCTTTGAAATCCTCCCAGACTCTCCTAGCATTCGAAGCATACATGATTGTAGGCAGCAAATTAGGAGCTACTGTGCTACTGATCCATGAAAAAACCACAGCATTGCACCTTTCCCATTGTGTAGCTAAATCTCCTTTGTATGTGGACTTCAAACAGGTTCCATCAACGAAACCAAGTTTATTCTTAACCAATAGGGCTAGCCTCATTGATCGACTCCACAAGCCATAGTTTTCTGGTCCTGTGAGTTTGACCGTATGCAAAGCAATACCAGGTGTGTCTGAAGACTGCAGATACAGAGGATGATGATGCTCAAGGGTGGCAACTGTTAATTCCGCCATTGACGGATCGATCCCAGCACTTGCTAAGAGGATAACTCTCTGCGGAAGACGATCTAGAACAACGATCAGTGCTGTGATACCATGATAGAATGTAGATTGCTCTGTGATATACCAACTTTAGAAGGAGAGGGTTTATGAAGAAGAAGAATCTTTACTATTCATTGAATGTGGCCATGTATTTGGCTTTATACAAATGAGATCACATAAGCTCACATATGGCATGTGCAGCTACTAACTAACTCTGACACAATTAACTAACTATTAACAGAATTATTCTTATCTCTAATAGATACAAACATCTAAATCTTAATAAAAACAAATGAGGCCTCAGATCCACATTGAATCCCAAACTCACAGTTTTATATAGATAATATACACAAAAATAGGTGTCTAGATGTATGCATAGCCGAAAGTGAAGTGTTTAGTGGTCAGTTGAGGCCAATTTAAAGTATCTATATATATATCATGCCTATAATTTATAATTCAGTTTCAGGGCATTGGTATATCATCATCTGGGGTAAAATGAACTGTGAGATAAGTCGGCAGTCGTAGCAGAATCGCCTTGTTTAAGCGAGTACATCTCCCAAGGGTCATGAAGTTCCATGGTTTTCTCATCCACGAATGGTGGCTTAGTAGGAGGAGGCAACTCTTCGTCTTTCTTGACGAACATCTGTAATGCCTTAGACATGGATGGACGTAACGTTGGGATCTCTTGAGTACACAAAAGTCCCACTTGTAACACTCTCGCAACCTCATTTTTCACATTTATTGTATGGTAGTTATGCAACATGAGATTCGGATCGAACAGTTCCTCCACTATCCCGCGTTGAAAGTGCTCCCACACCTGTTAATTTCATCTAATAAAGTTAAGATCAATGAACGTAAATGTTGATTCAAGAGAGAAGTGATTGATCAGAAATTACATCGGAAACTAAGCTGACTGTATACTCGGCGTCTTTTCTCTTGTTATTTTGTCTTCCAGTAACAATCTCTAGTAGAAGAACTCCAAAGCTGTAGATGTCTACTTTTTCTGTTAGTTGACCATGTGCTAAGTATTCTGGAGCCATATATCCTCTGCATAAAAAGGGTAAATCATCCATATTTTGTGTACTTTTAAGCGAAAAATTAGAAGATGAGATGAAGATATACTAACAATGTACCAGCAATGGCAGTGCTTATGTGACTCTTGTCTTCTTGGAATGACCTGGCCAACCCAAAATCAGCAATCTTTGCACGGAGCCTCGAGTCCAACAGGACGTTGCTTGCCTTTATGTCTCTGTGAATTATTCGTGTATTTGTGTTCTCGTGTAGGTATACCATTCCTTCTGCTGTCCCTATAATTATCTCAAATCTTTTCTCCCAATTTAGAGCTTTACCTTTGATAGGGTCTGTCAAATTTGAAGGTTCGAATCAACATACATGACAAAGTCATTCCACATAGTCTTAATGCAAAGTCGGTTACTTAAGTTTAACTTATTTTCACTTTTAGTTTTAGTTGGAGTAATGATGACATGAGTTTAGCCTAAATAAAATAGTGAGGATTCATATAGCCGACCCCTACTTTGTTCGGGACTGAGGCATAGTAATTGTTGTTGTAATGTCTGGTTACTTACCAAATATGAAGCGATCAAGACTCTGGTTAGGGAGTAACTCGTATACAAGAAGGTTTTCCAGTCCTGAGCAGCTGCATCCCAATAACCTTGTCAAATTTTTGTGCTGGACACTACTGATTATGTTAACCTCGTTATAAAAATCTGCAGCTCTGTGTTTGTTGTTGAAGAACAGCCTTTTGACGGCGATCTCTCTTCCGTCTGCCAAAACACCCTGCAACAAATTGTGTCTCAAACTCTGTTTAATTGCCTTGCTGTTAACATTCAGCCATAACATACCTTATAAACTGTGCCAAATCCACCTTGCCCGAGCTTGTTGGCCTCATCAAATGACCCCGTGGCTTTGTCAAGTGTCGAATACTTGAAGTTCAAGCTGTTTTGATGAAGGATCTTCACTAATTTCTCAACATCATTTGCACCTAACAAGTTCAAATTTCCGAGGAAAAGCATGAGTAGGCCATAACGCCTCCAGTTAATTCTTGAAAGTTGTCTCGGTACAGTTGTGTGCAAATCGCAAGATATATACTCAGCAATATGTACATCATTGATATTTTTGGCACAAAAGTATTTACCTTTTCTCTTCTTCTGGATTTGTTTGTTCTTCCAAACACCAAAACCAACGAACGCAGCTGCTCCCAAAACGACAACGGAACTAATTACAACAACTATGACAATGACTACAACTTTTCCTGCATTATGGTGATTTGAAAGTAAAAATTAGTTCATAAATAACCGATAAACCAGGACGAAAAAAGAGCAAAACGTACCCCTTGATGACGAACCTCCACTGGTAGAAGTATCATTGAGAAAATTTGTATCAGAATACCTCATGAAGCATCCAGTGTAAAGGGCCCTACCTTCTGACCAAGGTAAGCATCCCAACATAGATGCTGATGCATTTTGCAAACACGCTGCACAAGAATTTGCGCTTAGTGTCTTCCAACAATCAGCAAGAACATAAGCTGTCTCATTGGAAGGACTGGGCACTGACACTTTGGCACGCGCATAACCATCATTACTCGGTGCATTTGCAACTGCTTGTTGCACGGCTCGCCTAGCATTCTGTTGGAACAATGTACCCTTTGTCGTCCTGTTTCCACATACATGCCTGTCTTCTGGACCTAAATACTGGTCATAGAACATGTAATTGTCCACTCGAAAAAAGCATCCATCAAGATAAATTCTCCGTCCGTTATAAGGGTAGCATTGGGGCAGGAGAGTTTCCGCTTCAGAGAAGCATAAGACGCAGTCGACTAAAGAAAGATTACTATAGCATTGGGCAAGTGCATAGTTAGTATCTAACCCAGTACCGGTAACTGCTACTCCATATCCTCTAGTTCTCATTTGTTGACTTATGTTTTTCGTTGTATCCATATAATTTGTGACGGAAGCCCCCGTTTCATTTCCACATATGATCTGGACTATCTGAGATATTGATTCAGCCACTGATGTATCTGGTATAAGTAGAATCAACACAATAACAAAGAGACTACCCAAAATTGAAGGGGTTGCTCTCTCCATTTCTCCAGATGTGCTGTATAACATAGAATGAGAAAAATATCATTGACATTGAAATAACAATCAATTTTCACTCGGCATAAGTTTATATTTTTGTATCATCATGTGTTGATCAAGGCATAAGTTCAGTTCAGAACCAACAAGACACAAGTTATGCCGTAAAAGACATAACTAGTTCCTACAAAACTTATGCTGAGCAAGCCTCCGAAGTAGCGACTTGATGAAAATCTCTTGAATCCCTTAGCTTGGCCACAACTACTATCCCTCTCAATCACCACAGTTAGCCATCATTTACAATAGCCATCAAGCATTACGAACAATCACCACCATCTACCTACCACCGTTTTATATCATCAGTCACCTATTAGCTATTACTATCCTCCATCACAATTATCAGTAGCCACCGCTACCACCATCAACCGATATTATTCACCACTATCATCACTAGCTACTATCCCCTCCCCCTCCTATTGGCAACCACAACTAATATCGCGAAAAGAATTTGGATAATTGTTCTATGCTGATACTAAGACATAATCATATCATCTTAATGTAAACAGAAAGAACAGAAAACTCACATTTGCCGGATTTCGAGTCAGAAAAAGAGATCACCAGTGCAAACTGATCAGCTGCTGTCAAAGATGAAGAAACAAAGTGAAATTGAAGGAATTAATGATTATTTTTTTTTGGTTTTCCAACTTGGTGTTTGATATAAGTGAAATTTCATATTGAAGGTAAAGCTTAATAAATACAACTTTGTACCTCACTATTAGACTCGAACTCGAAACTTCTAATTAAAGATGAAAGAGTGCTTACCACTCTTCCACTACTTTATATTGATTTTTTGTGAGAGAAGTCAACAAAAGAGATGAGGCTGATAGATAATGGGAAGAAAATGATGAGTAGAAGAGACAAAAGGGAATTTTTTAATTAATTGGTCAAACAGGAAATGGTAAGAGTAGTTTTGTAATAGAAGTCTTTTTTCTTTTACTTTTGTTTTTTGGTTTTTTAGTCCAGTGTTCGATATTCATATTGAAGCAGATTGAATTTGAATTCGTATCAGAAAGTAGTTCCTCATTAGGGGTAATACATTTTCTAACAAAGACAAATAGACAATTATATACCTAAGAAGGCTCGAACTCGAACCTTCTGATTACAGATGAAGTAGTTAACACTCCACTGCAATTTTTATTGGTTTTTTTTGTGAGAGAGAAGTCAAGAGGAAATAATTTGTTGAAAAGATCATTTGTTTGACTATTTCAAAGAGTAATAGTAACTGCCTATTTGATTATTGGATTTATATATGAAATTCTTATTACTGCCTAAACCAAAATAAAAAAAGGAGAAAACAGAAGATACTCTCCTATTACGTGACACAGTTTGATTTGATACGAGTTTAAGAACGAAAAATATTTTTAAAATTTGTGATCTTCGACATGCTATTACTTATTAAAATACATTGATTTAAAATAAAAAACTAAATACAAATGTGAATTTAGACCTTATTATTACTTAACCATGATAAATTACAAGGCTTAAGTCAACCAATAATGTTACGGCTCAACTGCTACCGTGGAGACGAGTTGAAGTGTTTAAATGTGCATACTCAAAGTTGTCATCTCTGTCCAAGACCTCAATGACTAGTTCAAATAAACTATATAAGAAGCCATCAAAGGTAGGGCATAATACATAATTATGTCATTTTACTTGCTGTCATTTCACATTTATATCCTCCAACTTTTGGTGTTCACAAGTAGGTACTTAAACGTGTATAAAGTTGAACAAATACACATACATCTTACGTGACATCCTACATGAAAATTTGTGTCCTACGTTTATTATGCCACATAGAACTCATGTGTCTACTTATTCAACTTTATACAAGTTTAAGTGTCTGAGTATAGACTTAGGAACTACACTTCACATATCTTGTACACGACAAACTTCACGAACTTACATAGAACACCCTTGCAACCCAAGGGGACTAGATTGTGTCTATCTATGTATATGCCTATATGCTATGCTTCAATTTCAGGACACTGAGATATCATCATCTGGGGTAAAAAGAACTGTAAGATAAGTTGGCAATTGAAGAAGAATTGCCTTGTTTAAGTGAGTAATCCTCCCAAGGGTCATGAAGCTCCATGGTTTTCTCATCTACGAAAGGCGGCTTAGTAGGAGGAGGCAACTCTTCGTCTTTCTTCACGAGCATTTTTAATGCCTTAGACATGAATGGACGTAACGTTGGGATCTCTTGAGTGCACAAAAGTCCCACATGTAACACTCTCACAACCTCATTTTGTACATTGATTGTATGGCAGTTATGCAACTTGATATTTGGATCGAACAGCTCCTCCACTATCCCGCGTTCAAAGTGCTCCCACACCTGTTAATTTCATCCAATAAAGTTAAGATCAATGAACAGAAATGTTTTCCTAGATTTAAAATTTGGTTCAAGAGAGAAATGATTGATCAGAAATTACATCGGAAACTATGCTGACTGTATCTTCGTCTTTTTTTCTCTTGTTATTTTGTCTTCCAGTAACAATCTCTAGTAGAAGAACTCCAAAGCTGTAAACATCTGCCTTCTCTGTTAATTGACCATGTGCTAAGTATTCTGGAGCCATATATCCTCTGCATAAAAAGGGTAAATCATCCATTATGTTAGTCTTGGCATTTTTGTGTACTTTTACGCGAAAAATTAGAAGACGAGACAAGGAAATACTAACAATGTGCCAGCAAGGACGGTGCTTATGTGACTCTTGTCTTCTTGGAATGACCTAGCCAACCCAAAATCAGCAATCTTTGCGCGGAGCCTCGAGTCCAACAGGATGTTGCTTGCCTTTATGTCTCTGTGAATTATTCGTGTCTTGGTGTTCTCGTGAAGGTATACCAATCCTTCTGCTGTACCTATAATTATCTCAAATCTTTTCTCCCAGTTTAGAGCTTTACCTTTGATAGGGTCTGTCAAATTTTAAAGTTAGAATCAAGATACGCGACAAAATCATTTTGGCATTGTTATGTGAAAACACAGCATTTAGTCTTAACGCAATGGCGGTTACTTATTTTCACTTCTATTTTTAGTTTGTGTGATGATGACATGAGTTTAGTGTAAATAGAATAGTGAGGATTCATATAGCCGACCTTTACTTACCAAATATGAAGCGATCAAGACTCTGGTTAGGGAGGAACTCGTATACAAGAAGGCTTTCCGGTCCTGAGCAGCTGCATCCCAATAACCTTATCAAATTTTTGTGCTCAATGCTGCTGACTATGTTAACCTCGTTATAAAAATCTGCAACTCTATGTTTGTTGTTGAAGAACAGCCTTTTGATGGCGATCTCTCTCCCATCTTCCAAAACACCCTGCAACAAATCGCACCTCAGAGTCGGTTTAATTGCCAACAGTTCAAATATTGCATTGATTGCACTACATTCAGCTATTACATACCTTATAAACCGTGCCAAATCCACCTTGCCCCAGCTTGTTGACCTCATCAAATGACCGCGTGGCTTTGTCAAGCGTCGAATACTTGAAGTTCAAGCTGATGTCATGAAGTATCTTCACTAATTTCTCGGCATCATTTGCACCTAACAAGTTCAAATTTTTTTATTCCAAATTTTCGAATAAAGATGCAATATATGTACATCATTGATATCCTAATGACTAATTTTTGGCACAAAAGTATTTACCTTTTCTCTTCTTCTGGATTAGTTTATTCTTCCAGACACCAATACCAATGAAAGCACCTACTCCCAAAACGACAACGGAACTAACAACAATGATAGTGACTACAACTTTTCCTGCAATATGGTGATTTGCAAGTAAAATTTACGTGTTCAGTCGATAAATAACAGGTAAACCAGGACGAAAAAAGAGCAAAAAGTACCCCTTGATGATGAGCCTCCGTTGGTAGAAATGGCATTGAGAAAATTGGTATCGGAATACCTCATGAAGCATCCAGTGTACAGAGCTCTACCTTCTGACCAAGGCAAGCATCTCAACATAGAGGCAGATGCATTTTGCAAACATGCTGCACAGGAATTCACACTCAGCGTCTTCCAGCAATCAGCGAGAACATAAGCTGTATCATTGGAATCCCTCGGAAATGACACTTGGGAACGCGCATAGCCATTATTACTTGGTGCATTTCCAACTGCTTGCTGAACAGCTACCCTAGCATTCTGTTTGAACAATGAACCCTTTGTCGTCCTGTTTCCGCATACTCGCCTGTCCTCTGGACCTAAATACTCGTCATAGAAACTGTAATTCTCCGCTCGCATAAAGCAGCCATCAAGATAAATTCGCGCTCCGTTATAAGGGAAGCACTGGGGAAAAAGGGTTCGCGCTTCAGAGAAGCATAAGACACAGTCTAGTAATGAAAGATCACCATAGCATTGGCTAATTCCATAGGTAGCATCTGGTCCAGTGCCAGTAACTGCTACTCCATATCCTCTAGCTCTTACTTGTTCACTCAACGTTTCCATTGTACCGACAAAATTTGGGACGGAAACCGTCGTTTTGTTTCCACATATGAGCTGGATTATCTGGGATCTTGGTTCAGCCACTGATGTATCTGGCAGAAGTAGGATCAACATGACAACAAAGTGACCACATAACACTGAAGGAGTTGTTCCTTCCATTTTTTCAGATGAGCTGTACAACATAGAAAACAGTGTAAGAAAATCAACATAGGTCACGTTTGTTTGCATTTAATGAATGTCTGAGTCTTAATCCTTCATATTTTAGTTATTATATGGCTTACGTGGCACACTCCGTGACTCCACTTAGTAGAGGCGCGTGGGAGTTGTTTGGAGGCCACGTAGGCTATAACGGTGTACAGAATTACAAAAGAAATGAGTTCAGGAGTAATAGGACCTTTGTTTAGTTAAAAGTCTCTGGGATTTCGGTTATAATCTAAAGGGTACTTATGCCTTATCCCTTTGGCTAAATTATAACTTTTTGCTACTTTCATACTTAAATTATTGAGTGTTCACAGTACCGTTACAACTGTTAATGTAGGGAGTACTTACCGTCCCCCACTGATGGTTCTCTTTTGTTTATATAATCCTTAACAAATTTTCAAGGTAGAAAAATAGGGATAAGACACAATTACCCTTCTAGACTATGACCAAAATTCCATGAACACAATTTAACTAAACTAAGGTCCTATTACCCCTGAATTCATTTTTTTTTGTAATTTTGTACACCTTTTTGGTTTACGTGGCATCCAAACATCTCCCACGCACCTCAATTACGTGGAGTCATGGAGTGTGACACATAAGTCAAAGGGTGTATAAAATTACAAAACAAATGAGTTCGGAGGTAATAGGACCTTAGTTTAGTTAAATTGTGTTCATGGAATTTCGGTCATAGTCTAAGAGGGTACTTGTGTTTTATTCCTAGAAAATATAAAGACCCCCTTAAACTTTACACGAATTATTCGTTGCACACCTAAACTATTACTATTAGTCTGAATAAGTCCTTGAGCTTGACTATTTAAAGCCAAAATAACAAAAAACAAATCAAATAATCATAAATTAAGTTATGCTTATAAGTCATCAGTTATAAGTCCATCCAAACAGACTCTTTAAAAACACTTTTAAAAGTTTGATGAACATTAATTGCTGCTCAAGTATTTTTTTTTAAGTTTATTGCCTAAACACAAACTATTTCTCACCCATTTTTGATTTTTATTTTTTTTTGAAAAACACTATTCGATATAAGCTAATTTTAGAAATTTGATCAAACAACTTCATAATTAGTGAAAAACAGAATAAGAAGGGAAGAAAAAACACTCACAGAACTCCTTCTGATCACTAAACAGTCTGAATTCACCCGATTTTCGAGTCGAAACTGAGAGATCGCCGGTGAAAACTGATCAGTTACTGTCAAAGTTGTAGAAACAGAGTCATGAAGAAACAGAGTGAAAAGAGAAGAAAATTTGTTTTATCGATGAAAATGAATCAAAGTGGCTTTGAATTAATGGGTCGCTTAGTGAGAGAAGTCCTTTTATACTATTTTTGGTTTCCCAATTTGGTGTCAAGTATGACTATATCTGTATTGAAGCCGATTAAATTTAATTTGTATTTGAAAAATGTTTATTTTATACTTAATAAGGTTTGAATTTGAAACTTTTAGTTAAGGACGAAAGAGTATTACTCACTTCGTGGTAATTCTCATCATTTTTTAATATGTCAATTTCAATTTATTTGTATCTTTCTATATGATATGTTTAAGACTACAAAATTAAACAATAGTTTGGTATATTTTATACTTATTTTATTTAAGATCATAATACTCTTAAAAAATATTCTCTCCATCTCAATTTATGTGACACTTTTTAAATTTTGAGATTCAAACAAGTCTATCTTTGAAAGTAAAAATTGTCCGTTATTGTGACTTATAGTACTCTTTACGTGGTTAACAAATATATAAATTTTATTTCAAAGAAAATAAAGATTTCATGTGCAAATTTTTTATCAAACTTAAATTGTTTGACTTTCGAAAAATAAAAAATATCATATAAATTAAGACAGATAAAATAATAATTTTGTGTCAAATCAAGAGCAAAAAATTTAAACGGAGGCCATAATTTTTTGTTGAGAGAAGTCAACAAGAAAAAAGAGTATTGTTTGGATTTTTCAAACGGAAGACTTAAAACAGTACCACTAATGAAAAACTCTAATAAATATTTGTGGGGCCGCTTTTGTAACTACTTTACTTACTGCACAAACCAAAATAATAAAGAGGAGAAGAAAAAAGATACTTCTCCTCTTTTAATTTGCGTGACACGGTTTAATCTGATACGAAATTTTCAAATGAAATGAATATGTTGGATATATATTTTGATAAAATGATTAGAGATGGAGAGCACTTATTAAGCAGTGGCAGAGCTATCATTTTCACTCAAGGATTCAAAATATGAAAACGTAACTACACGAAGAAATCAAAGAGTGTACGCCATCTATTGTATATACATAAAAAAAAAAAAAAATTAAAACATGTATAAATAGTATAATTTTTTGTCGAAGGAGGTTTAGATGTACACCTTCAACCCTACCTGCCTCTGCCCTTCCACTTAGGCAACAAAGAAGTGGAAGCAATAAAAGCAACCAAAAAAACAAAGGAGACATGTGGAAGGCAACATAGTTGGGATGTCACTTGCGAAACTCATTTTCTCAACTTTTAGGAAAGTCATTTTTTCCTCATTCTGAAGGAAATTATTTTCCTAGATAAAATATTTTCCAAATTGACAAATAAAACATGAAAAATTTGAAAAATGTATTATGAAGTTTTGAACTTAATTACAACTAACTGCTCGATCATGAGTTGAGCTTAAATGAAATACTGAAAATTCATATAGCCGACCTCAACTTGTTTGGGACAGAAACATAGTTGTCGTTGTCGTTGTTGTTGTAACTAACTGCTCGATCACGATGAAGTCTCCTTCAAGAACACGAGTTGAAATGATATATATGCTTGAGATAACTATAATCTTTACATCACTTTCAGTTCAGGAGCACAGAGATATCATCATCTGGGGTAAAAAGAACTGTGAGATAAGTTGGCAATCGAAGCAGAATCGCCTTGTTTAAGCAAGTACTTCTCCCAAGGGTCGTGAAGTTCCATGGTTTTCTCATCCACGAATGGCGGATTAGTAGGAGGAGGCAACTCTTCGTCTTTCTTGACGAACATTTGTAATGCCTTAGACATGGATGGCCGTAATGATGGAATCTCTTGAGTGCACAAAAGTCCCACATGTAACACTCTCGCAACCTCATTTTTCACATTGATTGTATGGTTGTTATTCAACATGAGATTCGGATCAAACAGCTTCTCCACTATCCCGCGTTGAAAGTGCTCCCACGCCTGTTAATTTCATTCAATAAAGTTAAGATCAATGGACAAAAATGTTCTCCAAGATTGAAATTTTGGTTCTTCGGAGAAGTGATTGATCAGAAATTACATCGGAAACTAAGCTGACTGTATATTCGGCATTTTTTCTCTTGTTATTTTGTGTTCCAGTAACAATCTCTAGTAGAAGAACTCCAAAGCTGTAAATGTCTGCTTTTTCTGTTAGCTGACCGCGTGCTAAGTATTCTGGAGCCATATATCCTCTGCATAAAAAGGGTAAATCATCCATTATTTGTTTTTTTGTACTTTTACGCGAAAAAAATAAACAATGAGACGAAGAAATACTAACAATGTGCCAGCAATGACAGTGCTTATGTGACTCTTGTCTTCTTGGAATGACCTTGCCAACCCAAAATCAGCAATCTTTGCACGAAGCCTCGAGTCCAACAGGATGTTGCTTGCTTTTATGTCTCTGTGAATTATTCGTGTCTTTGTGTTCTCGTGAAGGTATACCAATCCTTCTGCTGTCCCTATAATTATCTCAAATCTTTTCTTCCAATTTAGAGTTTTACCTTTAATAGGGTCTGTCAAATTTTAAGGTTAGAATCAATATACATGACAAAGTCATGTGCTGGTTATGTGAAAACACACCACTTAGTCTTAGCTTAATGCAAAGTCGGTTACCTATGTTTAACTTATTTGTACTTTTTTTTAGTTGGTGCAATGATAGACATGAGTTTAGCTTAAATAGAATAGTGAGGGTTTGTATAGCTAAACCCTAACTTGTTTGGGACAGACACGTAGTTAAAGTCCAGTTACTTACCAAATATGAAGCGATCAAGACTTTGGTTAGGGAGTAACTCGTATACAAGAAGGTTTTCCGTTCCTGAGCAGCTGCATCCCAATAACCTTGTCAAGTTTTTGTGCTGGATGCTACTGATTATGTTAACCTCGTTATAAAAATCTGCAGCTGTGTGTTTGTTGTTGAAGAACAGCCTTTTGACAGCGATCTCTCTCCCGTCTGCCAAAACACCCTGCAACAAAATGCAACTCAGACTCTATCTAATTGCCAACACTTCTTGCATTGCTGTTAACATAATCGCACTACATTCAACCATTACATACCTTATAAACCGTGCCAAATCCACCCTGTCCGAGCTTTTGGCTTCATCAAATGAACCCGTGGCTTTGTCAAGTGTCGAATACTTGAAGTTCAAGTTGTTTTGATCAAGGATCTTCACTAATTTCTTAACATCATTTGCACCTAAAAAGTTCAATTTTTTAATTCTAAGTTTTAGAATAAAGATACAATATATGTACATCATTTAACTATCCTAATGACTTTTATAACTAAATTTTGGCATAAAAGTATTTACCTTTTCTCTTCTTCTGGATTTGTTTGTTCTTCCAGACACTAAAACCAATGAAAGCAGCTGCTCCCGAACCGACAACGGAACTAACAACAACAATGACAATGACTGCAACTTTTCCTGCAATATGGTGATTTGAACGTAAAAAAAAACAGCCATTTATCAGCAAAATTACAGTTCAGTCGGTAAATAACAGGCAAACCAGGACGAAAAAATAGCAAAAATTACCCCTTGATGACGAGCCTCCACTGGCAGAAATAGCATTGAGAAAATTTGTATCAGAATACCTCATGAAGCATCCAGTGTAAAGGGCTCTACCTTCTGACCAAGGTAAGCATCCCAACATGGATGCAGATGCATTTTGCAAACACGCTGCGCAGGAATTCGTGCTCAGCGTCTTCCAACAATCAGCGAGAACATAAGCTGTCTCATTGGAAGGACCAGGCACTGACACTTGAGCACGTGCAGTACCATTATTAGTCGGTGCATTTACAACTGCTTGCTGAATGGCCTGCCTAGCGTTCTGTTGGAACAATGTACCCATGGTCGTCCTGTTTCCACATACATGCATGTCCTCTGGACCTGAATACTCGTCATAGAACATGTAATTCTCCACTCGCATAAAGCAGCCATCAAGATAAATTCGCCCGTTATAAGGGAAGCACTGGGGCAGAACCGTTCGCGCTTCAGAGAAGCATAAGACACAGTCGAGTAATGATAGATCACCATAGCATTGGCTAATTCCATAGGTAGCATCTGGTCTAGTGCCAGTAACTGCTACTCCATATCCTCTAGCTCTCACTTGTTCACTCAACTTTTCCATTGTACCAACAAAATTTGGGACGGAAGCTGTCAATCTGTTGCCACGTATAAGCTGGATTATCTGGGATCTTGGTTCAGCCACTGATGTGTCTAGTAGAAGTAGGATCAACATGCTAACAAAGAGACTACATAACACTGAAGGGGTAGCTCCCTCCATTTTGCCAGATGAGCTGTAAAGCATAGAAAACAGTGTAAGAAAAACAACATAGTCAGTGTCTGTGCCTTTTTAAGGTTTAAGTCTTAACCATTCAGATCTCACTCATGTTAAGTACGGTTGTTCCTTTATTGTGTCACCGGTAAACGAGTCTTGAGTTTATCTAAACAATTAAGACCTATAACAAAAATTTTAATATCATCAAAATGTTTAAGAATTTCTGCAAAGGTAGTATTCCAACACTACTCCATCCACTTTCATTGCTAATCGTTGTAGCTGATAATATTATCAACTACACCATCCATCACAGACGATCACCATCCATAGCCACAACTGATGTTGCGACCAATCACCACTGACCGTCACCACTATATATATATCATCAATCATCATCACCATAAACTATTACTATCATCCACCAAATTTATCGGCCATCACCACCAATTACCACCATCTACCACCATTATTAGCCACTACTGTTAGCAGAGATAGAGTTAGATTTCAAGTTTATGAATTTTAGATTCCAAAACAAGAAAGTTACTGCATTCTTGATAAATTATTTATACATACTAAGTATATTTTTAACATAAATATAGGTTTTGTGTCAAACCTACAGCGTTCCGCCAAAACCATAACTGGAATGCTAGTTCCGCCTCTGACTATTAGCCACCATCATCACTAGCATCAACCAACATTATCGCCAATGACAATCCGTATTTGACACCCACAAACACCACTATTAGCCATCACCTGATCACCATCACCACCAACAATCATATAAAGTTTCTAAAATAATTTGATCATATAGTATTAGATTAATCAACATTTTATTTGAATTTTATATTTATTAATTTTTAATTAAAGACAAATTTTATAAATTCAGTTATTTAGTATTCATATCTCAATGCAACATTATATATTTATATTCAAACATCTTAATCTTAATACATATCTTAATATTGAGATTGTATTCAAATTTGGACGTCTTAATATTAGTAAAAAGTCTTAATATTAGTAAAAACAGACGGGGTAATTCAAATGGCATAATACCTCAGAACTTTGCCTAAACTTTGAACTCCATTGTTTAGGCTAGAAATTTTACTTGACTAAATGTAATGGAGTTTCAACTAATTTTTCTTTTACATTGTTGGTTCGAAGAAGATGTAATACACAACTCAAAATAGTTGATGGCTAATAATTATTCTTTTTCCAAGGTAGAATATTTGTGGCCCCTTAAACTTTACACAAATTATTAGTTGCACCCTGAACTATTAGAATTCTAAATCAACCCCGAACTTGGCTATTTGATAGTTTTTATCCCACACAATCCCATCCTTTTAGGGTAATTAAGACTACTGATAGTTTAGGCATTCAACTAATAATTCATGCTTAGTTTAGGTTGGTCTTTAGGTGTTCCACCAAATTTCAGGTAAACTGAATAAGAAAAGATTTGGAAGGTCAAAAGTGTTTTTTTTCCCAAAAAATAAGTGTTCATTTTATAAAGGCATAATCATAAACATGAACTTGGCTTCAGCAGACAACTATGACCTTTAACTTTTTGTTTGCACAAGTAGACACTTAAACTTGTATAAAATTAAACAAATAGACACATTCATCCTCCATGACAATTTTGTGTCCTATGTGGCGTCCTATATGTATTATGTCACATAGGCATGTGTGTCTACTTATTCAACTTTATACAAGTTTAAGTGTCTACTTGTGCACACTTAAAGTTAGAGGGCATAAATATATGTTAGTTGAAGTCAAATTAAAGGATATATTTATGTATTATGCCTTTTATAAAAGTGAAGTATTTGACCAAACTTTTAGAAGAAAAAAGTATTTTCGAGGAGTAGCAGAAGTTGTTTTTCAAAAATTAACAAAAAAAAAGTTTTAAATTTAAACTACTACTCTTTAGAAAAACACTCTTGAGAAAACTTACTTACAACATGTATGGATTGACTTATTTCAGGTGATTTTAAGCTAAAATAACTTTTAAATAATAAAAAGGGAAAGACAACTTCATCCAAGAAACACTTCTTAAAGCTTGATCAACATTAATTGACCAAACACAAATGATTTCTCATCAAAAGTACTTTTTTTTTTTGAAAAAAACACTCTACAAAAGGGCATAATACATAAATATGTCTTTTTAACTTGTATTTATGCGCTCCAATTTTGGATGTGCACAAATAAACACTTTTAACTTATATAAAATTGAACAAGTAGACACATGCATTCTATGTGGCCTAATACATATAGAACTCCACGTAAGACACAAATTGTCATGTAATACGCCATGTAGGACGTTGTAGACAGTGAAATTTTATTGATAAATCCATACTAAATTTGGATTAAATCTTAAATTCATGATATGTTGACCAAGTCAAGTTACTGGTTAATAAAGTCGGATTAATATTTAAGTCAAAATTATACGACTTAAATCAAGTCCAAATTACATTTGGGCCAATCCATTAAGTTGACAAGATGAGCCCAACTCATGTTCTTCAAGCTCAGTGGTCAGGGGTCAAAATTGCTTGGACCAAAATACCCCTAAAGCCCGAGCTCAAGCCTATATAAAGAGGTCTTCATAAGACCAAAAGAGGGGATATACACACAAAAATACATAGAGAATCCTTGTTCTTCAGTGGTGATCTGCAAGTCTTCCGCATACAAAGAAGTCTTTGCTCCAAGTGTTGAGCCACAAGTATTCCATCAAATCAAGAACATCCGTGAAGAGAAGAATCAGGGGATTACATATCTTTTTCTTAAGAGATTTTATAAAGATTGTAACATTCGCATAAATTCAAATATAAATACCGTTGTTTGCTTGCTATTTTCCTTTCGTATTTGTTGTATTTTTAGATTGAAACTTTAGACGCATACAGACACATCGATCTATTTATTTAATTTTATATAAGTTAAAATGCTTATTTGTGCAGACCGAAAGTTCGAGGACATAGATATTAGTTGATATCAAGTTAAAGGACATCTTTTATGTATTGTACCTTTACAAAATAAACTAAAGGCATAATACATAAATATGCCCTTGAACTTGACCTCATTTCACATTTATGCCCTTCAACTTTGGATGTGCACAAGTAAACACTTAAATTTGCATAACATCTGACAATTTGCATCCTATGTGGTGTCCTGCTTAATTATATCACGTAAGATTCATGTGTCTATTGTTCAACTTTATACATGTGCATATCCAAAATTGAAAGGCATAAATGTAAAATGAGACTAAATTAAACGACACATTTATATATTATAGCTAAACTAAATTTATAAATTCGGCCAAATAGCCTAATAATCTAAGTGAAAACAAGATGATAAGTAGAAGGAAGAAAAACTCACAAAGTCCTTTTGAGCACTGAACGATCTGATTTCGTCAAATCGGAAAAGAACGATCGCCGGTCAAAACTGATCAGTTGCTGTCAAAGTTGTAGAAACAGAGAGAAAAGGGTAGAAGATGAAGGAAGAAAAAAGAAAGTAAAATTTGTTTTATCGATGAAAATGATCAAAATGGTTTTTTATACTATTTCTGGCTTCCCAATTTGGTGTTTATCGGTACGGAAAGTCGGAGACCGATTAAATTTGAATTCATATTTTAAAAAATTATATTGTGGATTTGTGGTAAAATATTTTCTAATAAAAGATGATTTTATACTCAATAAAATTCGAACAAAAAACTTTGAACTCTCTCCGTTTCAATTTCAATTTGTTCATCCAACTTTTCGTTTTATTCCGTCAATTCTTTATTTGGTACTATATTTTAGGGGAAAAAAGTGGAGTATTATATTTTAGGGAAAGACTCAAATATACATCGAATTTTGAGAAAATATTTATCTATGTCATTTTCGTTCATGTAAAACTGTTTTTACACGTGGTTGATTATGATTCGATCACATCACTAATTAAATTATTTTTTAAAAGAGATAGAAAATGCTCAAATATGTCATCAAACTTTGAGAAAAGACTCATTTATACCATTTGATATATTTTAGTCTTTTACCTCTATTTATTTATTTTTAATTTAAAATCATAATATTCTTAATTATTTTTTTTATATTTCGTATCAAGTCAAAATCAATGATCAAATTAAAATAGAGTAAGTAATTTTTATTTTTGTTGAGAAAAGTCTACAGGAGGAAAGACTTTGTTAGAAATATTCCAACTCAAGACTTAAAACAGTACTACTTTGAAAAACTTTAATAGATATTTGTGGAGCTGCTTTCGTAATCTACTTTGCTTGCTGCCCAAACCAAAATAATAAAGAGGAGAAGAAAAAAGATACTTCTCCTATTTTAATTTGCATGACACGGTTTGATTTGATATGAAATTTTAAAATGAAATTAATATGTTGGATATATGTTTTGATAAAGACATAAAGTGATTAGGGATCGAGATATGTCATTTATTAGGCAGTAGTAGAGCTAGCATTTTCACTCAAGGATTCAAAATATGAGAACATAAATAAAAAAGGAAAATAAAACATGTATAAATAGTATAATTTTTCGCCGAATGCCCTTCCACTTAGACAACAAAGAAGTGGAAGCAATAAAAGCAACCAAAAAAAAAGAGACATGTGGAAGGCAACATAGTTGGGATGCCATTTGCGGAACTCGCTTTCTCAAATTCCACTAGAAAAGTCATTTTCCTACATAAAATATTTTCCAAATCGCGACAAATAAAACATGAAAAAATTGAAAAATGTATTATGAGGTTTTGAACTTACAACTAATTGCTCGATCATGAGTTGAGCTTAAAATGGAATATTGAGAATTCATATTGCCAACCTCAACTTGTTTGGGAGTTGGGACAGAAACATAGTTGTAGTTGTTGTTGTAACTAACTGCTCGATAACGATGAAGTCTCCTTCAAGAACACGAGGTGAAATGATATATATGCTTGAGATAACTATAATCTTTACATCACTTTCAGTTCAGGAGCACAGAGATATCATCATCTGGGGTAAAAAGAACTGTGAGATAAGTTGGCAATCGAAGCAGAATCGCCTTGTTTAAGCAAGTACTTCTCCCAAGGGTCGTGAAGTTCCATGGTTTTCTCATCCACGAATGGCGGATTAGTAGGAGGAGGCAACTCTTCATCTTTCTTGACGAACATTTGTAATGCCTTAGACATGGATGGGCGTAACGTTGGGATCTCTTGAGTGCACAAAAGTCCCACATGTAACACTCTCGCAACCTCATTTTTCACATTGATTGTATGGTTGTTATTCAACATGAGATTCGGATCAAACAGCTTCTCCACTATCCCGCGTTGAAAGTGCTCCCACGCCTGTTAATTTCATCGAATATAAGAGTTAAGACCAATATGCATAAAGTTCTTCAAGATTGAAAATATTGCAGTATGATAAAAAATTACAATGGAAACTAAGCTGTCTGTGTATTCGACGTATTTGCTCCTGTTATTTTGCCTTCCAGTAACGATTTCGAGTAGAAGAATTCCAAAGCTGTAAACATCTGCTTTTTCTGTTAATTGGCCATGTGCTATGTACTCTGGAGCCATATATCCTCTGCACATATTGTACCATATTAGTTTTCATGTACTTTTACGCGACAAAGTAGGAGACGAGACGAAGAAATACTAACAATGTGCCAGCAATGACAGTGCTTATGTGACTCTTGTCTTCTTGGAATGACCTTGCCAACCCAAAATCAGCAATCTTTGCACGGAACCTCGAGTCCAACAGGATGTTGCTTGCTTTTATGTCTCTGTGAATTATTCGAGTCTTTGTGTTTTCGTGGAGGTACACCAAACCTTCTGCAGTCCCTATGATTATCTCAAATCTTTTCTCCCAGTTTAGAGCTTTACCTTTGATAGAATCTGTCAATTTAAAGATTTGAATCAAATATGTAACAAAGTCATATTGGTTACTTACTTTTAGTTGGTGTTATGATGAAATGAGTTTAGCTTAATTGGAATCATGAAGATTCATATAGCCGATCACAACTTTTTTGGGACCGAGGAGTAGCTGTGTTGTTGCAAAGTCCGGTTACTTACCAAATATGAAGCGATCAAGACTCTGGTTAGGGAGGAACTCGTATACAAGAAGACTTTCCGGTCCTGAGCAACTGCATCCCAATAACCTTACCAAATTCTTGTGCTCAACGCTACTGATTATGTTAACCTCGTTATAAAAATCTGCAGCTCTGTGTTTGTTGTTGAAGAACAGCCTTTTGACAGCAATCTCTCTCCCATCTGCCAAAACACCCTGCAATAAACCGCACATCAGACTTTGTTTAACATGAACACTTCTAGTATTGCATTACAACTTTTCAACCATTTCATACCTTATAAACGGTGCCAAATCCACCTTGCCCGAGCTTATTGGCCTCATCAAATGACCCTGTGGCTTTTTCAAGCGTAGAATACTTGAAGTTCAAGCTGTTGTCATGAAGGATCTTCACTAATTTCTCCGCGTCATTTGCACCTACAAAGTTCAAATTTTCCCGGAAAAGCACGAGTAGACCATAATGCCTCGAGTTAGTTCTTGAAAATTGCTTTCAGTACAGTTGTGTGCAAATGATCGTGCGCTATATTCTCAGGTGAATATTATCATAAAGATACAATATATGTTCATCACTAATATTTGATACAAAAGGATTTACCTTTTCTCTTCTTCTGGATTTGTTTGTTCTTCCAGACATAAATACCAATGACAGCACCTACTCCCAAAACGACAACGGAGCTAACAACAACGATTACAATGACAACAACGTTTCCTACAATATCGTCATTTGAAAGAAAAAAAAAACCATTTATCAGCTAAATTACGCGTTCAGTCAATATATAACTGGCAAACCAGGATGAAAAAAGAGCAAAAATTACCTCCTGATGACGAGCCTTCACTGACGGAAATAGCATTGAGAAAATTTGTATCGGAATACCTCATGAAGCATCCGGTGTACAGAGCTCTACCTTCTGACCAAGGCAAGCATCCCAACATGGATACAGATGCATTTTGCAAACACGCTGCACAGGAATTCGCGCTCAGCGTCTTCCAACAATCAGCGAGAACATAAGCTGTCTCGTTGGAAGGACCAGCCACAGACACTTGAGCACGTGCAGTACCATTATTAGTCGGTGCATTTACAACTGCTTGCTGAATGGCTCGCCTAGCGTTCTGTTGGAACAATGTACTCTTTGTCGTCCTGTTTCCACATACATGTCTGTCCTCTCGACCTAAATACTGATCATAGAACGTGTAGTTCTCCGCTCGCATAAAGCATCCATCAAGATAAATTCGCCCTCCGTTATAAGGGAAGCACTGGGGCAAAACCGTTCGCGCTTCAGCATAGCATAAGACACAGTCAAGTAAAGAAAGATCACCATAGCATTGGGCAAGTCCAAAGTTAGCGTCTGGTCCAGTGCCAGAAACTGCAACTCCATATCCTCTAGTTCTCATTTGTTGGCTTATAGTTTCCATAACTGCTACAAAATTTGGGACAAAAACCGTCGTATTATGCTCGAGTTGAGTATTACATGTGATCTGGACGGTCTGCGATCTTGGTTCACACATTGATGTATCTGGTAGAAGTAGGATCAACACAAGAACAAAAAGACTGCATAAAATTGAAGGGGCTGGTCTCTCCATTTTGCCAAATGAACTGTAAAACAGAGAAAACAATGTAAGAGGACTAATTGATGTAACATTAAACTGACAAAAATAGACACCAATCACTACAGATAATCCCCATCATCAGTCACTACTATATATCGCCAATCACCGTATCAGTCACTACCATCATTAGCTATCTAATCTATTAACCACAATTATCCGTAGCCACCACCAATTACCACCATCAACTGACAACCACTATCGTTAACCACTACTGTCAGCTACTACCCACCAGAGGCGAATACATGATTTCAAAAGGACGGGTGCACCATTGTCAGGGGGACTCTGCCCTTTAAGAAAAAGGCAACCATTTTAGGCTCACAAATTTGAGTGCCTCATTTAATTTAGAAATAATATATTATAGGTTTTTCATAAGAAAACTATTAAATACGATTTTCGGAAAAAAATAATATTAAAGAAAAAAATTATTAGAAGTTTGATAAATCTCGAGTACAATGTCACAAGAAAAATTAAATGCATTTGTTATATGAATTATTGATTGAAAAAATTTTATTAAAAGAAACCATTTATAAAAAATATATATATGCAATTTCGCATCTCAAGAAATTTAAAAAGTACCCTTTATAAAAAGAAAATGAATTTTTTTCAAAAAAATAACAAATAATAGTGCTTTTTAATTGATTTTAAAAAGAGGTCCTCTCTAGGAATCGAACCCTCAACCTGACAAACAAAAACCAACCATTGAACCAGTGAGCCATCCAATCATTTGTGATCATGGATTCCTTTATTTAATATTTAGTATATTTTAAAAATTATACAAATAATAAATCGAATTTTGTCGGATGACCACGGGTTTCGATGACCCATTTTTTACCCTTAAATTCACCTCTGCTACCCACCACCACCACAAACCGCTTCTCATCTGGATATAGTATTGAATGAATTACGTAATTGTCAAATTAGGCATTGGGCTTAACTCACACTCCAAAAGCTACCTCAAAGGGAGGAGGATTGTTCACGCCTTACAAGGAGCCCAACCAATTCTGGTACGTGCACATTCATGAATTAGGCCTTGGACCTAACTCACAGCCCAAAAGCTAGGTCAAAGGGAGGAGATTGTTCAAGCCTTATAACGGGCCCAACCCAGTTCGGTGTGTGCACATTCTTGGACCGAGGCACATTGGTTGGGGAATATACTAGTTTATATGGATTTGGGCAATCATCTCCTCTCGAGCTAGTTTTTGGGATTCAGTTAGGCTCAGGTGTCATATTTTTACATGGTAACAAAGTCATATTCATTCATGTTCGGGCACCTGATCCACACTCCAGTTTGGGCCCGGGCATGAAGGGGATATTAGAATCCTACATTGAGTTAGACCTATTTATATGGACTTGGATAATCCTCTCTGCTTGAGCTGACTTTTGGGGTTAAATTAAATTCAACAGTATTATCGTTTATTAATTTTTAAATATTGACAAATTTTATATATTCAGGTGTTCTCTCTTTCATTCAAAGGACTTTATTTCCTAAAATTTCAAAACCGAGATCTCTAATTAAAGACAGAACATCTCCCGGAAACATGGTTTTCTCTTATGTTCATTTACTCAGCAAAATTTCAAGTATATTTATTTTAACAAATATTGAATAACGGTTCCGCACTAAAACAACAACAACAACATACTCAGTGTAATCTCACAGGTGGAGTCTAATGATGATAGAATGTATCCAGCCTTACTCTTAACTAACGAAAGTAGAGAAACTATTTCCGATAAACCCTCAGCTCCGAAACTAAGACATAATTTGCATATCAGTGATAAAAACAGAATAAGGAAGAAAAAAAAAAGGAACACTCACAAAGTTCGATCCTCTGAGCACTGAGCGCTCAGAATTTGTCGAATTTATACTCGACGAAGAGAGATCGTCGAGGCGAACCGATCAGCTGTTGTCAAAGTTGTAGAAACAGAGTAATGAAGAAACAGAGAGAAAGTGAAGGTATAAAAAAGAAGGGAATTTTTTAATTTTTTTTTTTTTTTTGATGATGAATGAATCAAAATGGAAATGAAAATGTCGATTATATAAATAAATTTGTGAGAGAAGTCAACTAGAAAAAAGAAGTGAAAAAAAGATTATTTGTGTGCATTTTTTATAAAGAAAAGACTAAAAAAAAAACAGTTGCAAATCAGCTATGAAGACTTTGAAAGGACGCGCCTCTTTTAACAGAAACTTCCCCTCCTTAACATATTGGTATGGTGAGGCCAGTGGCGGATCCAGAACTTTGACTAAGAGGTGTCAAAATATAAAGAAGTAAAATCATGTAGAACTTAGTGAGTGTCAATATGTAATATATATACATAAAAAATATTTTTACTCTAGGCTCTAGCTACACAGTGTAATTTTGCGACGAAGGAATATCGGTCGACACCCATCAACTACATGTGGCTCCGCCACTGGGGGGCTACAAGTTTTATACCGTCGAATCAAAATAGATTGAATTGATAAACTGGGTTAAATTCTGCTTTAACAAAAAAAAATTGGAATTAGTCTTTTCTTAAGGAAATTTTAATTTTTGTCCATAAGGCAAATGTTAAAGGATATTTTAAGACAATGAATTTACTCGAATGACCAAAAATTCTACCATATGCAACACTCATGTGTTTATTTGTTCAATTTTATACAAGTTTAAGTGTCTACTTGTGCATATCCAAAATTGAAGGACATAATTAAAAAATAAGGCTAAGTTAAAGAGCATATTTACGTATTATACATTTTTTAAAATTTGTGATCTAAAAATATTTTGTGAGGCTATAAGCTTTTTGAAACTGGTGTATTTAAATATGTCATAAATATTTATGTGTTTATAAAAAAATTCTCTACTTGTCAAAAGAGAGCTCTTTGACCAAGAAGAAATTTTGGTAGAAAGACAAACCATTACCTAAGTTGTCATCCATCTCAACTAAACTTCAATATATTAGTAGTATAATATAGATATTGTTTATTTAATTATGTCTCTAACTTGTCATTTTCATATGTAAAATGGGTTTTTTTTCTATACTTTAAAGCATAGATAAATCTCTTTTTGTTAGACAACCTCAAGACTATATCTTATTACATCAAAATGATCTTTATCATTAATTATTTAACGGCAATAACTTAATTGTCGCTAAAACATATTTTTAACGGTATTTAGCACTTTTTATAAATGTCTCTAAAGCCTATAGCGATATTGAATCCAATGACAATTAATTAACTAATGTTAGTAAAAGTTTTATCACTCTTTGATAATGTGTATATTTATTGTTGCTAAAAACTGTTTTTGTTGTAGTCTAATTTAATAGTACCTTATTAAAGGTGTATAATCATTCATTTAAGATTTCACTTTAAGAAGGTATTATTTAATGGATAAATCTTTTTGGCTAGAAAATTTGGCCAGGATGATATTTTTTTTAAAAAACATTTTCACCCTTTTAACTTAAATATCTTTTAACTAAAAATGAAAAAAAAACATCAGTTTAATTTAAAATAAAAAAATATTATAGTTTTTTTAATTTTTTGGTCAAATTATGGCCAAATTTTCTGGTCATTTAGCACTTTCCTTATCTAACTATAATTAATTTATTTGTGTTTTGGCCTTAATTATTTATTTGTTAATCATGATAAAGTGCATTAATGTTGAACAAGTATTTTGTTTTTGTAGAAAACTAAGATTAATAACTATTCAAAGTAAACTATTTTTGTGGGGACTGGAAAATTATATTTTCAAAGTCTTCCACTTTAGGACTTTCTGTTTCAATTTACGTGTTTTTTTTTAAAAAAAAAGTATCATTTTTATACTTATAGAATGTTTGGCTAAGTTTTTAGAAAATTAAAGGTGCTTATTTTAAAGAGTTAGAATGTTTTGTTAAACTTCTAGGAAAAAAATAAATGTTATTGAGAAGAGAGAAAGTTGCAGAAAGTATATTTTCTCTGTAAATAGCAAATACCTTTGAAATCTTGGCCAAACACAAATTCGGCTACGATATTGATAAAGCGTTTTTGCAAATTGATTAATTAAAAACAAATTGGTACTCTATGAAAATACTTATTTGGAAAGCACTATATTATTTAAATCACGAATTCAAGAAATATTTTGGTACATTATACAAATGTTTAATTTATGATTACAATTTTTTTAAAGAAATCTTTTACATTATAATATTTTATGTTCAATCAAATTAAAATACCTAAAATGAATTGAAGGAAGTAAATATTATTCCATTTGATGGTCCAAGGAATTGCATTTAATTAGGTCATTACATGCATGTTGTAGAAAGTCAAGAAGTTTTTGTTGATAGTAGAAGTTTCTTTTATCAACTTAATTTACACGTCAGTCATAGAATTCATAAACTTCATATACTGACTTTGTCTTTCGAGGAAGGTGTCCCCATCAGAGTCTTGTTTATATTCAAAACTTGAACTCGAGATCTCTTACTGAAGGTGGAGGGAACCCAATAATTAAATCATGCTATGAATTTGATGGCAAGTTCAAAATTCATAATTAACTTCAAATCTTGACATTCCCGAAGAGGAAACGCTCTGTACCAGGGTTTTCTTATCCGCGGGACTTGAGACCAATACTTCTAATAAGGGTAAAGGAATTTCACCAAATCCTTGGTGGTAACGGAACTAGTCAAGAAATTACACTGTATACATAGGAATAAAATTGTATTATATATATATATTACATTTTTGAACTTTTTATTCTGTTGCTTGAAATTTGAAACCCCTTTGAAAGCTGCTTTGATTTTGGTATGGACTGGCCCACTTGATTTTGGGCTCAATTAAGAGAAGCCCAACTAGAGGTCCAAGAACAAACTCAAAGTCTGACTACCAAATCTTGATAATTCGTCATATTTTCTTGTCATAAATCTCAACGATCGTCAAATATTAACTATCAAATCTTAATAATTTTGGTGGATCGACATAAAATTCATCAGATTTTCTAGACATAAATCTTGACTATAACCAAAAATTGGCTACAAATCTAATAATTCAAATTGGTCGTCATAACTTATTGTGGTCGAATTTTGAGCAACATATTTTTGCTTCGAAAATGATCTAAATTGTTCCAAATTTGATATCCAATATTATACTATTAGTATCAGAATTTTTTAATCATTAGATTTAACTCAAAAATTCAAAATCAAAGCTAGGGTTGAATAATCATTGTTGAACGATTAATTAATAATCTAATTAGTTTTATAATACGAGGAGAATCTATTGATTAGTTAATGTAGATTATTGACTTAAATAGTAATTATACTATGAATAAAAAAATATTTTTTTGTATGATTATCATTTTATATTATTATTAAATAAAATCACATGTTACATATGCATAAAGTGGTATGACTTCAATAATGCCAGCCAACTAGACTTGGATTCAATCATCCATTTTTTTTTTTGTTAATGTGTTCGACTTATATATAAATTGTTAGTATAAGAAAATGTTTATATTATCAAATTATTTTTATTTATTATGTGCACTTAATGATAATCATAATCTTAAATATTATGAGCTCAGTCATTTAGATTGATTTATTATTAGATCTGTATCAAAATATTAATTTCATTAAGATGTGTTTTCAAAAGTTTTTACAAAGGTACTGTTCATCAATTTCATCTATTTACACTATTGTCATCGTTCATTATTATCAACTATTGTGCATCACTATCACTAACCATCATCACTCACCACTATGCATCATCCACAACCACCATCATCAGTTCTAACCATCTCCGCTATCAAATATCAATCACTACAATCCGTCATCATTATCACTATCCACCATTTACAATCATCATATCAATCATTATTTTCATAACAATTATCAATCACTACTGACAATTATCACCACTAGTCATCCTTATATATATACTAGCATTTCTTTATTGGGGGGATTGGGTGGGTGTGGAGAAGGAGTGGAGTTTTCTTAAAATAAGGATGTCATAAGCAATGATTTGAGTGTGTTTAGAGCCTTGACTACAATATTAAGTTGGTAGGATAATGCTAAATAATCAGAAAATTTGGTCAGAAATTTAAAAAAAATTATAATATCTTTTTTATTTTAAAATAAACTATTTTTTTTCATTTTTAATTAAAAAGTATTAAAGTTAAAAGGGTAAAAATGTTCAAAATAGATAAAAATAACATAAGTAAAATATTATTCTGGTCAAATTCTAGCCAAATTTTCTGGCCAAAAGGATTTTTCCTAAGTTGGTATTCGTGCTAATAAATATATTACAATGAACAAATATACTAATTCTTAATAATAATATTGAGATATAAAATACTTGTCGTTTGGTGTGAGGTATAAAGTACAACAATATTGAGATAAAATATAGAATTATTTTATCTTGTGTTTGGTTGGAGGTATTAGATAATAATTGAATTATTTATCCTATTATTTTATCATACTAATAGAATAAATTATTTTTTATAGATATACATGATAAGATAACTTATCCAAAATAATTAATTCTCAGAATAAAGGTCAAGACAATACCATAAACAAAATAATATTTGGCTAATTATCAAACGAATCTAGTTCCCTTTATAAAATACTATAATATATATATATATATATATATATATTATCACCATCATTAACTATTATTATCATCCATTACGTACAACTGTTAATCACTATTGCCAACCACTAATACCACTAGCTATTACATAACTATAATACCATTATTTAGCCAGCACCATCCCAATCCAGCATCCATTATTAGCCAGCACCATCCCAATCCAGCATCCATTATTAGCCAGCACCATCCCAATCCAGCATCCACAAGTAGGGGTGTACAAGTCAAATCGAACCGGAAAAAAAAACCGATTTATGATTTGGTTTGGTTGGTTTGGCGGTTGAAAAAAAAACCCAACCACTCTTGATTTGATTTGATATTAAAAGAAAAAAAGTCAAACCGAACCCAAACCAAACCGACGTAATATATATATATATATAAAATTTTATTTTATTTTATTTTATTTATAGATAAAAAATATTATTTATAATCTACTTTGTTAATATATTTTTAGTTAGTTTATAGTTTTCAATGTTTATATATTTTATTTCAAATTTGGGTTTGTAAAATTTTGTAAAT
>JAJOOS010001327.1:0-60476 GCA_029582725.1 Solanum chiquidenum | reverse complement strand
GACAAGGATCTCAAGTGCCATTAGTTCCCATTGCAAAGTTGAAATCACAGGCACTAGCACCCGCGCCAAAAATTAGCAAGAATGTGGAGAAAAAGAAGAGTGAGGTGAAAACAAAGAAGGTTGCTAGTGTTAACTTCCTCGGTGTGTTGTTCTTCATGATGCTCTTTGGTGGGTTGGTTCCTTTATTAAAACTGAGATATGGAGGTATTACGAAACCATCTATGAGTGGAGAGTCTTTTGTGAGTGGATTTTATGTAAAACATCATGGAAGAGTTTTGACAATTGATGGGCCTGTGAATGAGACAGGTTATTCTGTGAAATACAGTGGAAAAGATCATAGCTCCCATTGTGGCCGGGGAGGTTAGGGTGAAAGCAATCAGAAAAATACCAATAAGGCTGCAGATAAGTTTGTTCATGTGGGCAATGGTAGTGATCCTCTGGCAACTTCTCTGTATGTCCCAAGGAATGATAAACTTGTTGAGATAATTGATGGGAACTTGATAATTCAATATGTATTGGCAAGTGATAAAGCCATGGCATTTCATGGAAGTGCTGATAAGAAAAATAGAGAGGCTGACCTTGCAGTTCCTGGTGATTTAGCCCCTGTTATCCCAGGAATCCATCCTCGCCTTTATCGAAGTCCTACAATGGGACAAAACATTCTTAGATCTGAGGAGAAAGAGAATGTAAAGTCAACTATGCAAGAGTGGTACCATGAAGATCTTGTCGGTAAGTGTTGTTCAATCTAGACTGACTATTAATTCCTACCTATTGTCATATGACTGAGCAGTTTAAGTCTTCATATAATTTAAATTCATGTTTTGCTTTTCTTTTTCCCTTTATTTTTAGTTTAAATGAATTCCTCTAGTGTTTGCTTTGAGAATTTAGGTGCTTTTAATTGCTTTGAGTCATAGTATATGCTCTAACCAAATTCATGTTTTGGAATAGCCTTCTTCTTTCCAGTATTTTAATTCATATTTGTGTTCATTTGGGCAGGACCTTTGTTGAGTTCAGGCATGTGTACAGAAGTGTTCTAGTTTGATGCGTCAGCTTCTGCTAGAGATATATCTATGGAAGAAAGGCAGAATAGCACACCTCCACAGAAATAGAAGGATCCTCAATGGCCCTCCAGTTTCCCTTTCTAGACCCTCTCATAGCATTTCTGAAGAACAAACTGGAACAAATGGAAAGCAAGAGAACTTCAGCAGGAACATATCACTTTCTTCCATGGTAGTATCTGTTCTGGTTGATGGTGATGGCATCATAGGTTCGAAGTCCCTCTCTCGGATATTCGTTGTTGTGCTTATTGATAGTGTCAAGTATGTCACCTATTCTTGCATGCTTCCATTTAAAGGATCTGCTCCTTTAGTGAATCCCCCTGAAGATGGAGTGTTCATGTAGCAGAAGCATGTTGGTCATCTTCTTTATGTGTCATATGTTTCTGCAAAAATAATACATTATCTCTCTTTAATTATCAAAAGAATAAAGTTATATGTATTATGTTTGTGTATTCGATATTTACTCAAAAATGATAATTATAGTTGCCAATTCCTTACATTAGCAAATAACCAGAGAACATTTGACTTTCTTCGAAATAATATGACATCTTACCTGGGCAAACCAAAGTTTGGAACGTCGGTGAATTAAGCAAATAAGGGTAGAATGATTATACAACCACACACCTAGCAGAAAGAAAAAAGAAAGGATAAAAGAAGAGAACACATCCATATAGAGGCACACTTGATGTTGTCGACATAATAACAAAACTCATGAAATGAAAATTGAGGTATTTTCTTAAGTTGTGATTTATTTTCTTTAGTTGTTTGTTTGTTGTCAGCTTGATCATGACCATAGTGAGCAACTCAACAACAATATAATATAATAGAAACTTCTCACGTAGCTTATATGTTTGAAGTCCTTAAACTCTACTTCTCTTTTCTCTTGGATGGAGGCAATGTATGAAACATATTCAATTCCTTAATTAGGTGTCATTAACGTATAAACAAAGATGATTTTCTAAAGAAATATATATCTGTCGGAATGGAGTTAGCGTGTAACTATAATTTTGAGTGATACCGGAATACAATTGTTTGTTGTCTGTGTGGAGCTGCAAATTGTTCTAAATTTCTGGGTCGTACCGAGATTCCAGTGATCTCTAGAACTCTTACATTGTAATAATGAATTGATTTTCAAATATACTAAATATTGTGTTGAGCTATGGAATTTCAAGAGACAAAAAAAATCAGGAGAGCACACTAAACTGAGTACAAAATTTGTGGGGCTTCTATATGGAAAAATAATACTAAAAATATTCCAGCCAAGGTCTGAGGTATTTTTCTTAAAAATCAAGATTGCAACGATTGCTTATGTCTTCAAAAACTTCTAAAGCAAGGAGATGAAATGATGAAGAGCACGACATCCTAATGAACTAAAATGATAAAGTAATGAAAAGGGGAATCCTCCGGAAGCAAGGAGGCTCACCAACAACTCTGAAGTTCAACTGGATCAATGATGTGCTGGATGTTGATCCTAATTACCTGTATCTACATCATAAAAAGATGCAGGACAAATGGCATCAGTACATTGAATGTATGAGCATGTGAGGGGAAACCTAAAACAAGACATAAGCTTGAAACAAACTGAAATAACATACCCGGGCTCAACTCAACTCAACTTAACTCATTTCACTATAAAGCAATAATGTAAGTGCAATATAAAGAAAAGCTTTTAAAACATGGATAAAAACTCTGTGTATTTAGAAATACAATAATAACTATGTATGTATGCAAAGATATAAATGAACTCTGGATGTATACAAAAATACAATTTAATCAATGTATATAATAATACAAAATACTTCTGTGGGAGTTTCTCTAACCGACAACCATCACTTAAGAGCTATTGTGATGATACATAATTTTGCCTCACGCTGTCAAGGTCGTCCTATACCTTGCCGAGAGTATAAAACCTGACTACTAAGTGGATCCACTAGTCTATGCTAAAAAGCACTAAGGAATCATCTAAAAAGTATGACCCTTTTTCTACCCATGGTGGCTACATGATTTATGGGGCTGGGAGTTGTCTGAACTCTCTCCCATATCGGTGCTCAATACTACTCCTAAAATATGATACTAGCTCTTATGTTTAAAAACATAACTCAGTGGTTTGAGATAATTATTCAAAAACTAGCCCGAAGGCTCTCTTGGAAATCAGTGTTTCCACTCTTGCTTAATTGTGAAAGAATTTACTCTTTACTGAAAATTAGCTCAAAGGCTCTTTTGGAAATCTTAGTTTCCTTTCTTCTTTCAATGTGAAAACATTTTACTCTTTGGGAATACATAGTCCCGATATACTCTTTTGAAGAAATGAACTTCAATCTTTACTCTTTACTCAATTCAAAACTAAGGTCTTAAAACAAAGTTAAAACATTTGTAAAAGACTCTATGAACTTCTCTTGACTTCGCACTTAACTTTCCTTGAATTTGAATTTATGGATTTAAGGATTGTGCTTTGTGATAGAAAAGATCTCATGATGTTTAGGAGTGTTTTTAGATAGTTAAACATGAGAAACAATCAAGAAATCACTATCTGGAAGCAAGTCCACGATGCGGAGATGCATTTAATTATTTGGTCGCGAAATAAATTTTGAGGCAGAACGGTTCGTGACCACTCCGCGACGCGGAGAAAATTTTGTCAATCCTGAGGAACAGGTCCGCGACGTGGACCTGGTACCCAAATTTGCCAGACTTGTTCCTTCTTCATTTTCTAACCCCAATTCACCTAAATTCGATTCTTCTCCTCAATTTCTCTTTAGATTCTGATACCCAACACATGTACACAAGAATCTAACTCAGAACAACTCTAACAATCAACCTTAAACTCTCAAGAACTCCTCAATCTCATCCCAAATTCAAGAACGAAAACAATTCAAGAATACAACTCAAGAACATCAAAGTCTCAATCTTTTAGGATGAAAATCATACTGAAATAAACATATTTGGCACGTGGGTGGATGAACCCAACGCTATGTGAACTCATATACCTCTTTAGGGATCAACCCTTGGCGAAACGACTTCGATTCCGCAAGAAAATTCCAAGAGCACTTGACTTTTCTCCTCTTTTCTTTTCTTGAGTTCTTTTCTCCAAAAACCCTAGCGTAATTTGGTAAAGCGTAAACGATCTAATTCTGTTTAGACCCCTAAGTAATTACCAAAAATGAATTAAGCTGATTGGGTAGTGAAAAGACCATAATACCCTTCTAAAATCCAGTTTTGACTTTCCTTATCTAGACAAGCCAACTTCGAATGGGCATATCTCCCTCAGAACTCGAAATTGAGCAAACTTAGTGGCGTTGGAAAGATAATTCAAAGATCTTTCCTACAGTATCTTGTAGCACACCTAACTCATCCTGAGCTAGGAGTTATGGATGTTTGAAGTTGACCAAAAACCCATACTTAACACAACTTAACCCAACTTAACAAATTTTCCAGATTTTTCATTCTTTCCAAAAATGACCCTTTCTAATTCTAGCTCTTTCACTTAGCGAGATGTTACAATATCTCCCCCTTGGAAACATTCGTCCTCGGATGAGATTACTTTTAGTAAGCTAAGGGCGTAACATCAAATATTCAGTTCAAACACCCAACAATCAAATCTCACATTAAGGATATCAATTAAAGAGTACTAAGAAGAGAATTAGTGCCTTGATCTGGAATTTCTCTGGGCTCAAAGAGATGTGGATATCTCTTCTTCATATCCTCCTCAGTTTCCCAAGTAGCTTCCTCAACAAATTGATTTCTCCAAAGAACTTTGACTGATGCTACCTCTTTTGTTCTCAACTTGTGAACTTGGTGATCTAGAATATAAACATGAATCTCCTCATAAGATAAGTTATCCTTGATACCAATATCTTCAGTTGGTATGATCAATGAAAGATCGCCCATACACTTTTTCAGCATTGAGATATGGAACACTGGATGAACTATTGCTAACTCTTGTGGTAGCTCTAACTCATAAGCTATATTGTCAATTCTCTTGGATATTCTATAAGGGCCAATATATCAGGGACTAAGTTTCCCCTTCTTACCAAATCTCATAACACCTTTCATGGGTGAATCTTTCAAGTAGACCCAATCATCTACTTCAAACTCTAACTCTCTTCTCCTAACATAAGTGTAGGATTTTTGATGACTCTGCATTGTTTTCAACCTCTCTTGAATAACTTTCACCTTCTCCATAGCTTGATGAACTAAGTATGGTCCTATCAACACAGCTTCACCAACTTCAAACCATCCAATAGGAGATCTGCATCTTCTCCCATAAATAGCTTCATAAGGAACCATCTTGATGCTAGAGTGGTAACTATTGTTGTAAGCAAACTCAATGAGAGGTAGGTGATCATCTCAATTACCCTTGAAATCGATCACGCAGGCCCTCAACATATCTTCTAAAGTCTGAATAGTGCGCTATGCTTGACCATCTGTCTGAGGATGAAAGGAAGTACTTAAGTTCACCTTTGAACCCAAGCCTTTCTAGAATGACTTTCAAAACTGTGCAGTAAATTGCGCACCTCTGTCTGAAATAATAGAGATCGGAACTCCATGAACTCAAACTACTTCTTGAAGATACAACTTGTCATAGTCCTCTGCTGAATAGGTAGTCTTTACCGGCAAAAAGTGGGCCGATTTTGTCATTCTATCAACAATCACCCAAATAGAATTGTGCCACCTGTGAAACCTTGGTAAACCTGTGTTGAAGTCCATATTGATCATCTCCCGCTTCCATTTCGAAAGTTCTATATTCTGAGTCATACCACCGGGCCTTTGGTGCTCTACTTTAACCTGTTGGCAATTCAGGCACTTAGCAACAAACTCTGAAATTCCCTTCTTCATACTACATCACTAATAAACTTCTCTCAAATCATGATACATTTTTGTGGAACCCAGATGGAAAGAATATCTGGAGCTATGAGCTTCCTCCATGATCCTCTCTTGGAGTTCATCCACCCTTGGTACACACAATCTACCTTGATACCTTAATACACCATCTCCCCATTATTCAAAATCCATTACTTTTTGCTTATGAACATTTGCCTTCAATTCAAGCAAAATAGGATCTTGTTCTTGCTTCTCTTTTACTTCTGAAACTAATGATGATTCAGCCCCATTCATCACCACTACTCCTCCTTCTGTGGAATTCATTAATCGAACTCCTAACCATGCAAGTCTATGCACATCTCTTTCTTATCTTCCTCAAAATTGGTGATACTACTCATAGACAACCTGCTCTAGGCATCAACAACAACATTAGCCTTACTTGGGTGATAAAGAATAATCATGTCATAATCCTTGAATAATTCTAACCACCTTGTTTGTATGAGATTAAGCTCTTTCTGACTAGACACATACTGAAGACTTTTGTGATCTGTGAACACATCCACATGAACACCATAAAGATAATGGCGCCATATTTTCAAAGCAAAAACTACAGCAGCCAACTTTAGATCATGGGTTGGGTAGTTTCTCTCATGAACTTTCAACTTTCTGGAGGCATAAGTTATAATTAACTTTGTCATTCTGCATTAATACACAACCCAAACCAACTCTATACGCATCATAATATACAACAAAGCCTTGTTTTCCTTCTGGTAAGGTCAATACTGGGGCAGTAGTCAACCTCTTTTTCAATTCCTGAAAGCTTTTTTCACAAGCTTCAGACCATTGAAACTTCACTGTTTTCTGAGTCAATTTGGTCAAAGGGGATAAAATAGATGAGAACCCTTCTACGAACCTTCTATAATATCCAGTCAACCCCAAAAAACTTCTAATATCAGTTGGAGATGTGGGTCTAGGCAAATTATGCACTGCCTCTATTTTTTGGGTATCAACTCTAATTCCATCACCGGAAACAATATGGCCTAAGAATGCCACAGACTCAAGCCAAAACTCACACTCAGAGAACTTGGCATACAACTCTCTATCCTTTAGAGTTTGGAGAACTATTATGAGATGACTAGCATGATCTTCCTCATTCCTCGAATAGGTAAGAATGTCATCAATAAATACAATAACAAACATATCTAAATAAGTCTTGAATACTCTATTCATAAGGTCCATGAACGGTGCAGGTGCATTAGTTAAATCTAACGACATGACCAGAAACTCATAATGACCATAATGAGTCTTGAAAGATGTCTTTGGAATATCACATTCCCTTACTCTTAACTGATAGTAGCTAGATCTGAGGTCTATCTTAGATAAACAAGTAGCACTCTGAAGTTGATAAAAAAGATCATTAATTCTCGAAAGAGGATACTTACTCTTGATGGTAACCTTGTTCAACTAACGGTAATCTATACACATCCTAAGGGAACCATCATTCTTCCTTACAAACAAGATGGGAGTACCCCAAGGTGAGACACTTGGTCGAATAAAACCTTTCTATAGGAGATATTTCAACTGCTCTTTCAACTCTGCTAGAGTCATTCTATATGGAGGAATAGATATAGGACGAGTATCTGGAAAAAGGTCTATACCAAAGTCTATTTCTCTCTCAGGAGGGACTCCGGGAAGACTTCTGGAAACTCTTTTACTACTGAAACTGACTGAATAGGAGGTATCTCAACAGTAGAGTCATTAACTCGGACTAAGTGATAGACACACCCCTTAGAAACTAACTTCCTTTCCTTAAGGTACAAAATAAAACAACCCTTAGGCACTGCTAAACTACTTTTCCACTCTAAGACTGGCTCAATTGGAAATTGGAACTTGACAACTCGAGTTCTACAATCAAGTGAGGCATACCAGGCATGAAGTAAGTCCATACCAAGAATAATATCAAAATCTACCATGTCTAACTCAACTAAATCAGCCATGGTTCTCTTCTAATTGACGGAAATGGGACAATCACGATAAACTCTTTCTACTAGAATAGACTCACTAACAGGTGTAGAAACACTGAAGGGTTCACTAAGTTTCTCAGGAAGAACATTAAAATTCACCGCAACATATGGAGTTACAAAAGATAAACTCGCTCCTGGATCTAGCAAAGCGTAAACATTAAAGTTAAAGCCTTGGATCATACCAGTGACAATATCTGGAGAATCCTCTTGCTCTTGGCGATTAGTGATAGCATAAAGACGATTTCCTCTTCCGCCTGCCCCTGAAGTTTCTCCTCTAGATGCAAGTCTGTCTGGTGGATCAACTGAAGAAAACTGGGCTCTATTGCCCCCATTACCATTACCCTACTTGTTCTTTGGACACTCTCTTATAAAACGACCATTCTGGCCACACTTGAAGCAACCAGTGGAGCCATCACGACATATCCCTGAGTGGTTCCTACCACACTTAGCACATGCATGAGGCTTACTACCCCCTTGTGCCATACTACCTTGAGAATAAGTAGTTTAGCTTTGAAATTTTGACTATTGTACTCACCTTTGTTCTTTGGTGCAGGTGCACTAGCAGATGATAGAGCAGGTCCCTTTTGTTTCTATTGGAAGGAAGACCGGTTGGCATTACTCTTCTGCTGCCCGAACTCATTCCCTGATGTCTTAGCCCTCTTATTCTTAAACTCTTCTATATACCTAAGTTTGTCCTCCTCGACTAGTTGCACATGGATCATTAGCCTTGCTATGTCCATATTCCCTATCAGCATAGATTCCTTACCTTCCTTGTTTGACAGGCGAGACAACCCAGTAACGAATAAACTCATCCTGCTCCTCATGTCAGCAACTATCTTCGGAGCATATCGAGAAAGTTTTTTTAACTTTAGAATGTACTCATAAACACTCATGGACTCTTGCTTAAGGGTGATAAACTCTCGTACCTTTGCTTCTCTCAGTTCTCAAGGAAAGAAACACCCCAAAAAGGCCTAATCAAAACAAGCCCAACTCACAGGTGGTGCACCCTCAGCTTGATTCTTCTTCCATTGATCAAACCAGATCCTAGCCACACCCTTCATTTGGTATGCAGCTAGTTCACCCTCTCAGCGTCATTAATATGCATGATCTCAAAAACCTTCTAAAGTTCCTCAACAAAGTTTTTTGGATCCTCAGCAACACTCGAACCTATGAAACTTGGAGGATTCATCCTCAAGAACTCACGAACTCTAGAAGTATGAGCCACTTCCTGATGATTCTCTCTCTGTTGCCCAGCTTGGTTGGTCACAACTTGGATCAACATCCGGATGGCCTCACGGAACTCAACATTGGTGACCTCTCCTTTGGGTTGCATTTCCGGTGCATTAGGTACCTCCTCTTCCTATGGTTCAACATTTCTTCTAGCCAGACGACCTCCGACAGATCTTCATGGAGGCATGCTCTGGAAGAAACACGCAAGAGTGAGTTAGAAAGAAACTTTTTAAAGTTAAAATCTATCACACGAAATGAGTATGAAAGAAGTGAGATAATTCCTAAGTGTTGCGGCCTCCTAATTCACACCGATAACTAGGACTCTACAGACACAACTTCATAGACTCCCTAGGACTCTTGAACTCTGTGCTTTGATACCAAGTTTGTCACGCCCCGAGTCTACACCTTGGGAGGGACTGGCACTCGAGAACTATTGTTGGCCCCAAGTGAACCCTTGGCCTGGCTTAACTCTTAGCGGAAGACTTATTCAACATAACTGTACTTTAAAAAGTAAACTGAAAGCTCAATGATATCTGAGAATGTATTATCAATAAACATTCACTAGCCAAAGTGGCAACTCAAGTCTCAAACATAACTGAAATGGAAAGACTCAAGAACTAACATCTGCTAACTATCTATGAAGCCTCAAACATATGAGATGGACATCGGGACAAGATCCACGACATCCTAATGAACTAAAATGATAAGGTAATGAAAAAGGGGATCCTCCAAAAGCAAGGAAGCTCACCAACAACTCTGAAACAGAATCAACGATGCACTGGATGTTGATCCTAGTTACTTGTATTTGCATCATATAAAGATGCAGGCCAAATGGCATCAGTACATTGAATGTACGAGAATGCGAGGGGAAACCTAAAACAAGACATAAGCTTGAAAGGAACTGAAAGAACATATATGGGCTCAACTCAACTCAATTTAACCCATTTCAATATAAAGCAATAATGTAAATGCAATATAAAGAAAATCTTTTAAAACATGGATAACAACTCTGTGTCTTTAGAAATACAATAATAACTCTGTATGTATGCAAAGATACAAATGAACTCTGGATGTATACAAAAATACAATTTACTCAATGTATATAATAATACAAAATACTTCTGTGGGAGTTTCGCTAACCTGACCATCACTTAAGAGCTATTGTGATGATACAACATTTTGCTTCACGCTGCCAGGGCCGTCCTATACCTTGCCGAGGGTATAGAACCTGACTACTAAGTGAATCCACTAGTCTATGTTATAAAGCAATAAGGAGTCATTGTTTTATTAAAAAAATATAATTAGACTGGTTTTAAGAGTCGCCACTAAATTTTTAAGAAAAATCAAGAAGACTATTTTTTTTAATTATTTTTTTCAAAAGATTAAAACAGAAATCTAATGAAAATATTCAAAGGGATTCGGGGTTTATATTAGCATTTCGGGAAGGGTTTGAAAGCACCTGAAATGCGCGCTAATACGCGGTTATCTGGCAATTATTTATTTGGCTAAATTCATTTGACTTAATTTGAATTGAACGATTTTTATAGTTAGAACCAGTTTAAAAGGGAAAAAGGGGGGGAAGTATGGGAATACTATCTAAGTGAGATAATTTGCAAAATTATTCTTTAAGTTTATTTAAAAGACCGATTTAGTTAAATTGTTAAGTCAAAATGGGTGTCTTTCGGGGATTTGAATTTTTTCGTCCTTAAAATTAACAACAAATATTAACAAGTAAACAAACATAATCAAAATGAAGAGGGAAAGAGATTTGGGCCCAAATCTAGTTTTCCTGTTCGCTTGGGCCAGTATTTGGGCCAATTTTTGTTTTGGGCCTTTGGCCCAATTTTTCACCTGTCCTAAATTCTAGCAAGATAATAGATAAGTGGGCTTAGGCTCAAAAGTAACAAAATACAATTTGAATTAAGAGTGAACCTTTGGCCCAATATTTTTAACTTCTCGATCTATTGCTTCTTTCAACTTCGGGACCTGTACGCCGATTTTTGATGGCTGGATGACTTGAGGGGAAAGAGTTTGAGCCTTTACGGCTCTCTCGGAATGCAAGGGAGAGGAAAATGGGAGTCCAAGAGGACTCAAATGGTATCATGCAACGAAACAAAGAAAAGATAAGGATTAGTATTTAATAATATCATCTCAAAAACCACAACTTAACGCGATAACAAAATTTACCAACTACGAAATAATTATGTACCAAAGGGAACACAACCAAATATATTTCTGGCAAGAAAAACAAACAAGTAAAATTAAATAATGCGGCATCTAAGTTACAGTAACTAGTTTACTCATAGCCTTCAGGAGAAAAGAGAGCTACTGCTCATCCAACAAACCCAGAATATCCAACAATGACAAAAATCAATGAATAGACTCTTAAAACTTCAGCAATAACAAGATAAATAGGCAGAGAGACAAATGACTCCTTGATGAAGATACAATACATTGACATTAAACTATTGAAAGGAAACCAATATATTGAAAAAATGTGAGACACATGCATACTCAAAAACAAAGTTCATAAGAAAAGTTTACAGATGGCATTATAGAAGTGGATTATTTCATGATGAACGAGTAATTAGTACACGGCAAATAGTTTGAAACATAGAGAGAGCATGCTGATGAAACAATCAATCATATCTTAACAACAATCAAAGTCCTCTGCCAGAAAGAATTTACGAAATAAAGAAGTGAACAAGTTGATTCTTTACTTTGAAACAAAAATTGTAAAAAGAAGTAAAAAAAAATAAAAAAAATGATAAGATATGGTTGATTTGAGGACTTAAGCCTTCATGAGTAACAATCCTCAAGCAGTAACCAAACTAAACACAGCACACCTGATACTTAAAATGCACAAACGGAGCAACACAGATCCAAGAACATCAAGCATTAGAGTTGAAAAAAGGAATAACAAACAAAACTCAAAAGAGTAGTCAAGAAAAAACTAAACGCTAGATGCAAAGTTACAAACTTCGACTCGAACGACTAATAGAATCATATAGGAACAACTAGGTCATATTGAAAAATTTAACAAACCAACAATACCTAATAACAAACAGCCATGTAATGAGGCTTTTCCAACATTGGAACACATCATTTTCTAGAGACAAGAAGAAAAGACTAAGAGAGTGCCATAAAGAAGGAGACAATACCTTTTCCAGGCAGCGAACAAAGACGAGGCGAGCTGATGAGCAGCGACTTTTACACAAACGCAATAGACAAACAAAGAAACAACGGACTCGAGCGAATCTCAACCCCAACTGAACTTTCAAGAAACACCGACTGCGAAATGAAAACAGAGAAAACTTAGATTCTTCTCTGTGTTTCTTAATGTATTTAGTACGTATTTCGACTACTTCGCTCAAGCTATCTAGTTATTTTTGCTCAAAAAAATCTCCCTAACTTTTTCAATGTTTTCCTCCAATTTCTCTCTAAACCCCAAAATTTTCTCTTTTATCGCAGTGAAGAGGATGAGGTATTTATAGGGAAAAAAAATTAGTGTTCGAACATGGGGGAAAGGGATGAACATCCAGATGAGACAAGGGACCATTTCGAAATTCAAAATCTGAATCCTTTCACCATTTCGAACAAACATCCTTTCCCTGCGATTTCAACCCATTCCGAAAGAGGAAAGGCAAATTAACGCTTGGGATCGATCGATTGTCCTTCTTGTGCTATGTGGCTCCATCTCAAGGCAACAAGGATGATTCTGCGTGATTTTCTACTGTTGTACTGTTCGTTGAGGCTCAGGAACAAGGCGACAATTAATTTCTAGGGACGCATTTTTCTTTCCGTGAAGACGTTGTGTACTGCTGCAAAGTTTTGTGAACTCGCCCTCGCGTGAAGCGCATACAGGATCAGGTTAAGTGTTCACGCGAGGCTGTTAGAGCTGTGATGCTTCTGTTGAGCTGCTAATATTAACGTTCTGGACGTTACTGGAAGAAGAAGAAGAAGAAGAAGAACGGAGGGTATATGGGTGGGGTCGATTTGGGTGTGAATTGGTATGTTGTATGTATTGTTATACGGTTTATATATTGGTGGGCTGGGTTTTGGAATGGGCTGAAGGAATATTGGATGGGAATTGAATGAAATGGAATTGTTGGAAAATTAGGCTTTAGAGAATCGGCCCAAATCTTGCCAAGATGAAAGCAAAATGGGTTTAAGGGTAGAATTGAAAATGTGGTTAGATTTTAAATGGATAAATTGGCCATTAGATTGCAATTATAGCCAAATGAATTAAGGACTTAGTCAAATTGAGTTAATTAGTAAATTCGACTAGAAATTAATAAAATGAGTTCCTTAATCTTAACGAAATAAAATAATTGACTTAATTATAACGTAACTAATTTAAATACGAACGAATGAATTCAAAATCGTAATTATGATTTAACTAGCTAGATTAATAAGATACTTAGCTAAAAAGAAATAAATATTTTTTGTATGATTTTCAAATATTTATAAAAAATACATTAATAAATATATAAGAACTATGTGTTATTTCAATATTATAAAAATGACTAAATTCACTTCAAAACTGAAAAATATTTTATAAACTAATTATTCTAAATCATTTGCAATCTAAGAAGCTCGAAAATTGATTTCTACCGGGGAGGGTCAAAATTGGGTGTCAACAACTGTCCCTCATTTTACTTGGATTGATGCAAGAGATTCGAGGAAAATGAAATTGACAAATCCAATTTTGACCGACCACATCTTCATCTTTTATGAAAAAGGGTCTTTGGTACGGACTTTAGGAATTATGGCCGAACCCCGAAAATGGGTTTCCTACATATCTCAGGCTATATGAGAATTAAGGTCACTTGTAGTTCGATACGCTTGATTTAACACACGGTTATGAAAGAATTCTTAAGTCATCTCAATATCAAATTATGGGGTACCGAATGCTTGAGACAAAGATTTAAGAGCGAATGTTGGAATACAGCCGAGTTTCAACATTGATTCCGCCTACATGTCCCTCAACTCAGGGAATTATGTTGCTTGTAGTTTGACTCGATCAGTTGAAAAGGAAATCTATTATGCAATATAACCTTTAGTTCTGGAAGAGCAACAAAGTAAGTCGAGTATGAAAAGGAGGTTTGCAACCTCTTAGTCATGAATGTGGCGCGTTTCACACCCATAATTAAGAACTTACACGGACATAATTTCCAAATCTCTTGGTGCATTGTCACTTCGATTAGAAAACTGCTTCCGGTAGAGACCAAAAATTTCTGGATGAGAAACTGAAACCGATAAACCCAAAGATAAACCCACATGCCTTCTGATAGGGGTGTGGTTTGATTGTGGTGGAAGTCGCTCCTCTGCTCGCGTCCTAAGAGTTTGGCACCCCTCTTTGGACTATGTCCCTGTTCGCTGCTAAGAAAAAATTCCACGTTGTGCTGCATCATTTTTTATGTCGTCCGCACTTGTGGTTTGTTTTGAGAATTCATCATCTTGTATGCTCTCGACAAAGACTGAGATAAAACTCATTAGCAATTCAAATGGAGAGATAGTGTCTTTTACCGTGTTGACACTTAATTACTCTCCTTGAACATTTGATGTCAATTCCATCGGGTCTGACGTAAAGCAAATAAAGCTTGTGTCTCATATTTGCAATACAATCTTCAATGTACTCTTTCTTTGATGTCAAAGTAATAAAATAGGCTGATGTAATAAGTTGATAGTTCTCTTGATGTCGTTGTTGCAAAGAAAAATGATGCAGTCAATGTTGATCTTCTTGTGATGGGTAAATCTTTCTCTTGCGATGCATAACTCCTTTCTCTTGCGATGCATGACTCTTTTCCGCAATGCATGACTTCTTTTCCGCGATGTATGAATCCTTCTCTTGCTATGCATGAATCTCTTTCCCGCGATGCATGAATTTTCTCTTGCTATGCATAGTTTCTTCTTCTTGCTATGCATAAATCTCCTTCCCGCGATGCATGACTTCTTTCCTGCGATGCATGAATCCTTCTCTTGCTATGCATGAATCTCTTTCCCGCGATGCATAACTTTTTCTCTTGCTATGCATGGCTTCTCTGCGATGCATGATTTATTTCTCTTGATGTGCATGGTTTCCTTCTCTTTCCATGGATGACTTCTTTCTTCTGCAATGCATGAATCTCTTCTCTTGTAATGCATGAATCTTTTGATGATGCCTCCTTGATACCGAACAAAGATAATGCTTCATCGAGCAACATAGGTGATCTTCTGGGTATCTTTTGGATGGCGGCATCGTCTCAATTGACAATATAAATAAAAAATTACCCTCGGAGTAGTGGTATCATCTCATTTGACGATACGATATAAATTACTCTTCGAGCAGTGGTATCGTCTCATTCAACGATACAAAATAAATAACCTTCAGGGTAAGAATATTATCATATCTGATAATATAATGCAGATAAACGTCCTCCAGGTATCTTTCGTTGCTGGAAAACAAATAAAATTTCTCTCTTCGAGGTATTCATTTGTTCCATCTCCGAACATAGTTGCAATGTTCATTTATGGCCCTCGCTTTGCTGAGAATTTGAATGAAATAATGCTACTCATATTCCCAATTCTTCGGTATACGAAGCATAAAACTTTTCCTGCATCCCAAGAAAAATTATCAATTTTGGGGAGCTCCTAGGCCTTTTGACTTCTATGTATTCATTAAATGGAGGAATATGTTGATTTTGAGGTAAACCTATAGACCTGTATGTACAGAAAAATTGTTAGTTTAAAAATGAACTGATCTGTGTTGATCTCTTCGGTTGTCTGCTCCTTGTCTGGCTATCTCCGGTTGATTATTCCAATTTCCCGCTTCTTGATAGATAAGACAAAACATTTTTATGCGAGATAATTGAAACTTGAAAGGAAAGTTTTAAGAAAAATAGGTTTTTTTTCAAAAAAGTAATATTTGGAAAAGGTCACTGCCAAGTGTCGTGTCACGTCGAGCTCTCAGCGAACGCCTTTGAAGTTGATGCTTCGAGGTCTATCTGATTATTTTTTGAGAAGTATTCGAAGTTGTTCTAAACTCCCGATGGACCTTACTGAAATTTTTTGAGATCATCCTCAAAAATTTTGTCCCAGTTAACTGTCTTGGCGTATCTTTAACTGTTGATGAACAAATCATGAATTTTTTTGAGATCTTCTCAAATTTTTTGTCCCAGTTACAATTTTCAATGTTACTTCAATCTTGACTTGTTGAAAAGATATTCTTCTTGAGAACTTTTGAGTTCCTCTCAAAAGTTTTGTCCTAGTTTCTATTGTAAAGGAAAATAGAAATCTTACGGGAGATATGACCGAACCCTTGTGGCGCCTACGTATCCCGTTGAGGCAAGAATCAGGTCAAACATAGTTCCCCTCTCGAGGATTAACAAAAATAAGAAATTACAAAACAAAAAGACCCGACCGAGGCCAACATAGGCTACCTATGTATCTCATTCTTGAGAATTCAGGTCGAACGTAGTTCAAATACAAGGAAATATTAAAAGGGAATAAAAGGGTGACCGAGGCCGACATTGGTCGCCTACGTATCTCATTCTTGAGAATTCAGGTCAGACGTTGTTCATTACAAGAGAGATAAAATTCTAAACAAAGCGATTACAAGCAAATAGAACGATTACAAGAAATGACATAAATACAAGCTAAAATTTCACACATAGTATCTCTTGAGGGCATCTGAGTTGATCGGTTTTGGCCATTCGGTGCCATCCATCTCTGACAGGACCAAGGCACCTCCAGATAATACTTTACGAACCATGTAGGCTCCTTGCCAATTTGGTGAGAATTTTCTTTTGTACTCATCCTGATGAGGGAAAATACGTTTGAGAACTAACTGACCAATTTCGAATATCCTGGCTCTTGCTTTTTTGTGAAAAGCACAAATCATTCTCTGTTGATACAGTTGACCATGACAAACAACAACCATTCTTTTCTCATCAATCAATGTTAACTGATCAATCCGCTTGCGAAACCATTCGACATTACTCAATTCAGCTTCTTTGATGATTCTCAATGAAGGTATTTCAACTTCTGTGGGTATAACTGCTTCCGTTCCGTATACTAGCAAATATGGAGTAGTTCCAACTGATGTTCTGACAGTCGTTTGGTAACCCAACAAAGCATAAGGTAGCATATCATGCCAACCTCTGCGATTATCAATCATTTTCCTCAAAATCTTCTTTATGTTCTTGTTGGCGGCTTCTACAGCTCCATTCATTTGGGGACGATAGGCGGTTGAATTTGGGTGAGTAATCTTGAATTGTTCACGTATCTCTTTCATCAAGTGACTGCTGAGATTTGCTCCATTATCAGTAATGATGGATTCTGGCACTCCAAACCTACATATCAAATTGTTGCGAACGAAATCAGCTACAACCTTCTTAGTCACCGACTTATACGAAGCTGCTTCCACCCACTTGGTAAAGTAGTCAATGGCAATCAAAATGAATCTGTGTCCGTTAGAGGCGGCTGGTTCTATTGGACCAATGACATCAATGCCCCAAGCTACAAACGGCCAAGGCGAACTCATAGCATTGATTTCGTGAGGCGGCACTCGAATCAAATCACCATGCGCTTGACATTTATGACATTTCTACACAAACTTACAACAGTCATGCTCCATAGTCATCCAAAAATAACCGGCTCGGAGGATCTTCCTTGCCAAAGTGAGCCCATTCATGTGAGTACAACAAACTCCGGCATGTATTTGTTCCAGAAGCTTTGCACCTTCACTAGAATAAACACATCTAATAAGACCTAAATCTGGAGTCCTCCTATAAAGGATTTCCCCACTTGTAAAGAAATTGAAGGCCATACGGCATGTCGATTTCTTCTGGTTGAACGTTGCAATCTCAGGATAAGTTTCGGTCTCTAAATACTTCTTGATGTCAAAATACCAAGGCAAACCATCTGGTTCCGCTTCAACATGTGAATAATAGACAGGCTGCTCTTTTACCTCTATATCCAATAGATCAATATAACTTGTATCTGGATGTTTAATCATAGAGGCAATGGTGGCAAGAGCATCGACCAACTCATTTTTTCTCCTGGGAGTGTGTCTGAACTCAATCTTTCAGAATCTTTTGCACAACTTCTGTATATACTGCACGTATGGTGTGATCTTTGGGTTCTTCACGGCCTATTCTCCTTGAACTTGGTAAATTAGCAAATCTGAATCCTCAATAACCAACAGCTCATGCACGTTCATATCAATTGCCATCTTCAGACCGAGGATGCAAGCTTCATACTCAGCCATGTTATTTGTGCAATTAAATTAGAGTTTAGCTGCCATAGGATAGTGTTGACTGGATTCTGATACTAAGACCGCTCCGATACCTTTCCCTTGGTGATTCGCCGCTCCATCAAAGAATACTCTCCAACCAGGGTATGCTTCAGAAATATCTTCACCCACAAATGTAACTTCTTCATCGGGAAAATAAGTCTTGAGCGATTCATACTCTTCATCAACTGGATTCTCTGCAAGATGATCAGCCAAGGCTTGTGCTTTTATCGCCTTCTGGGTCACATACACGATGTCAAACTCACTCGAAAGCATTTGCCATTTAGCCAGTTTCCCAGTCGGCATTGCTTTCTAGAAAATGTACTTCAACGGATCCATCTTGGAAATAAGATATGTGGTATAAGAAGACAAATAATGTCTTAACTTCTGAGCGATCCAGGTCAAAGCACAACATGTTCTCTCCAAAAGATTGTAATGAGCCTCATACGGAGTGAATTTCTTGATCAAATAATAAATGGCTCGCTCCTACTTCCCAGTTTCGTTATGTTGACCAAGCATGCATCCAAATGCGTTATCCGAGATCGACAAATACAACAACAGTTGACTTCCTTCCCGTGGAGGAACCAATACCGGTGGATTGGACAAATAGTTCTTGATGGCATCAAAAACAGCTTGACATTCTCCGGTCCACTTAGATAAAGCATCTTTTTTCAGCAACTTAAAGATCGGCTCACACATCACAGTGGACTGAGCAATAAATCTATTGATGTAGTTTAACCTTCCCAGAAAACTCATCACCTCTTTCTTGGTCTTCGGAGGAGGAAATTCCTGGATCGCCTTGATCTTGGAAGGGTCAAGCTCAATGCCCCTCCTACTGACTATAAATCCCAGCAACTTTCCATCTGGCACCCCAAAAGCACACTTGGCGAGATTTAACTTCAAATTGTATCAGCATAGACGATCAAAGAATTTCCTCAAGTGAGTCAAGTGATCCAAACTCTCGCGGGACTTGATTATGACATCATCTACATACACCTCGAACTCTTTGTGAATCATATCATGAAATATGGTTGTCATAGCTCTCATATAAGTAGCACCGGCATTTTTGATATCAAACGACATCACCCGTTAATGATATACACCCCAAGGCGTAATGAAAGCTATCTTTTCTGCATCTTCTTCATCAATCAGGATCTGGTGATAGCCCGCATAACAATCCACAAATGACTGCATCTCATGCTTAACACAGTTATCAATGAGAATGTGAATGTTTGGCAATGAAAAATTATCTTTCGGGCTAGCTTTGTTGAGATTTGTAGTCAACACAAATTCTGATCTTTCCATCTTTCTTGGCAATCAGAACAACGTTGGCTAACCACATTGGATATTGCGTTACTTCCACTACTTGAGACTCGATCTGTTTGGTAATCTCTTCTTTGATCTTTAAGCTCAACTCAGGCTTGAATTTCCGAATCTTTTGTTTTACTGGACTGAAATCTGGATTAATCGGCAACTTATGGGACACCATATTCGTACTCAACCCCGACATATCCAGGTAAGACCAGGCAAATACATCAATGTATTCTGTAAGCAAATGGAACAGGTCCTTTCTTTGAGTTTCAGTCAGATGGACACTGATTCTTACTTCTTTGACACATTCATCATCTCTGAGATTTAAAGTTTCAATTTCTTCAAGATTTGGCTTGTGTTGATTCTCGAATTTTCGAAACTCTTCAGCAACATATTCGGGTACCTCATTTTCTTTTTTGTATTCTTCGCATTCATTATCACCCGCCTCATTTTGTTCATTCGGCTCATGACATGACATGACATTGGTAGGTTTTAAAATAATATTACTGAAATTATAAACAAACAAAATTAGAAAAGTAAAATGTAAAGAAATAAGTAAACAAATTTTGATAAAAGAGGCTTTCATTTAAATTGAAAAACAAGCACAAACTTTGGTCATGGCTAAGGGCCGATTCGACTTTTTAAACATCACAAGGGGATTCAAAAAACTTCAAACAAGAAAAACTGCATAGAGGGTGGGTCTCGGGCCTCTTTCGGACTACCACCGATTTTAAAAGCAAGCATAACATATGTCTTTTCTACCAAGCTGAACGGGAAATTAGGAGCGGTGTGGAGGTCCAATTTTGCAACTGCTCCTCAGGTTCTGCATCACGGATGCCCAATGTCCCAGCCTCTTCCTCGATGACCGCATCAATCTCCTAAAAAAGGCCCCAGATTCCTTTCCCGAGACCATCATCATTGACATATCCTCGCACCGGGAATGACTGGTACAGATGAGGAATTGGCCTGGCCAATGCTTGATCAACACTCTTGTTCTTCATCTCTGCTTCGTCATCTGTTGGGACATAGCCCAAACCGAACTTTGCTCATTTGGTGGGAATTTGGATAGGCTCGACAATTCCTTGAAAATGTTTTTCCAATCCAAAACCTGGTTCGAAACCGCTTCAGAGCATGACAATAGCAATTATCTTATACACAGAAGGCATAGAGGGTTGTGGAGCCAAATCATCACCGATGGCATTTACCAGCTCCATCGTGTAGAAATCACAACATTGAGAGACATCATCAACAATTGGCGCATACCCATTGGAGTGACTCCCTTCACCATAAATGACCAATTCCTGGTCCTTCCAAACAAATTTCATTAGTTAGTGAAGGGTAGAAGACACAGCCCCAGCCTTGTGAATAAACGGTCTTCCTAGAAACAAATTGTAGCTGGTCTTGATATCCAACACCTGGAACTCCACATTAAAATCCACAGGACCCACCTGAATATCCAAGTTTACTGCACCCAATGTGTCTCTTTGCACTCCATCAAATGCCCTCACATTGACTTGGTTCTGGTGAAGTTTTCCCAAGTTGAATTTTAGTTGCCTTAGAGTCGAAAGTGGACAAATATTAAGACCGGATCCGTCATCGACCAAGATGTGATTTATTATCTTGTCTCGACACATACAGGTGACGTGCAGAGCTTTGTTGTGCATCTTTTCTTCAAAGGGCAGCTCTTCGTCACAGAAACTAATCTGGTGTCCTTGAATGACCTGGTTTATCATAGCTGCAAGATTGTTCATGTTGGTGCCCACGGGCACATACGTGTCACCCAGAGCCTTCATCAGAGCCTCCCTATGCAACTGTGAACTCATCAATAAAGCCCATACAGAAATCTGAGCTGGTGTCTTTTCTAGATGCTTCACAATCGAATAACTTCCTCCAGAACTCTTCTACTTCGGCTTCAGCAATTGGCCTTTTGGACTGATCTTTCTTCTGCGCTCCCTAGGCTAACTTTAATGGCGTGTAGCACCGGTCGGATCTGGTCATACCCTGGGTAACAACTATTTCAATCACAAACTTTGGTCGGGTAAGAGTTTCTCGTGGCACCAAGACAATAGTCTTCTTGGGTGTCAGAATTACAAACTATTTCTTCTCTTTAATGCTCAACGAAGATACAGCCCTTTCCAGTTCATCAGGAGTGATCAAAATTATTGTCTTTGTCACGCACCAATCATCATCTGTCTCTATCATATTGATAGTGACGCCTATATGATTTGGTAAAGGATTACTATTGACATTGGGCGCAACCGTTTGAAGAGAGACCATGTTTTGGTCAATCAGGTCTTGGATCTTATGTTTCAGGAAGATACAGTCCTCGGTATCATGTCCAATACTGTTGGAGTGACATTCATACCTCTGATCAGGTCTGTAAAACTTTGAGTTGGTGTCAACCAGTTTGGGCCCCACTGGATGGATATATCCTTCCGCAGTTAATCGCTCGAATAGCTTTGTTCGGCTTTCGATGAGCGGAGTGAAATTTCTAGTAGGCTTCTTCTCAAATCTAGGATGGGGGGGATCGTAACTGCCTAGTTGAAAAGGAGGCATTTGACGATAATTAAGAGCGTTAGGACAAAGGGCTTCATATATGGGATATGAGTTGGTTTGGTAATTTGGTTGTGGAGCTTGGTAGTTTGGGGGGGGGGGGTATTTTGGTAAAGTGGAGCTGGGGTTTGGTACGTTGGGGGAGGCATTTGGTAATTTGGCTGAACGTTGGCACAGTTGGGGAGACGTTCCTGTAATGATGAGATGGAGTTTGGTAAACTGGAGGGGGAGTTTGGTAGTTAAGAGGGGGAGTATTTTGATAAGTGGGAGGAGGGGTATTTTGGTACCTGGGGGAGGGGTATTTTGGTAATTTAGGGAGGAGCTTGATAATCAGCTTGCACATAATAAGCTGGGTATGATCTTTACGAAGGTCGAGAATGACCTTGGTACGACGAGGATTTCCTTGGGGTTTTCTTCCCCTCACAAGAGATAGAGGACAAATCCTCTATTTTCTTCTTCAACAAGCCCGAAGATCCGGGTGAGGCAGCAACACAGGCAATCTTCCAGATTCTCAATCTATCTTCGATAGTCTCACCTACCTTAACTATCTCAGTAAATTTTGCTCCAACGAGCAACATGATTCTGTCATAATATTCGGGCTCTAGCACCCGCACAAACACTTCGACAATTTCCTTTTCTGGCATAGGAGGTCTAACTCTAGCTGCCTCCTTTCGCCATTTATATGCGAAATCTCTGTAACTTTCGGTCGACTTCTGCTTTATTTTCTCCAAGGAGTAACGATCGGGAACGATCTCCACATTGTAGGCAAATCATTCGATGAAGTCCTTAGCCAGAGCGTTCCAGCTAGACCACTGTCTCGTTTTATGAGACGTAAATCATTCTAGAGCCTCTCTGCTCAGACTTCGGCTAAAAAACTGCATTAACAAAGCTTCGTCTCTCCCAACTCCCATGAGTTGGTCACAGTAGGCCCTCAGGTGTGCTAACGGGTTCCCTGTTCCTCCGAAGATGTCGTAACTCAACCTGGCGACCTCAGGAATGTAGTTCAACTCCTTCATGGCTTTTCTAATTTCCTCTTTCATATCTATTTTGGCGGTTTCTTCCTTTGACCTCCATTCTCTCTCCCTCTCCTCATAGTGGTCGAACTCCGAACCATGGGCGTCATGGTCATTGAGGATCGATACTTGAAAAGTGGTTTTTTGCTGTAGTGGTGGAGCAATAGAGGGACTCTGGCCATTTAAAGGGGCGTGATAGTTTTGGGGGAAAGTTTGGGGGCTGGTATACTGGTTTTGGTGAAGGAGGGAACTGTGAGGGTTATTAGCGTTTTGGCTATGAGGGGGTAGGCTAGTTTGGTGGTTTGTATTGGGGGGAGGGAGTGGTGCTTGGAGGTTGGTATTTTGAGTAGGGGGTGGTGTTTGATAAGAGGATGAGGCGTAATGAGGGTTTTGGGTGGTAAGGTCAATGATGGAGGGATTACAAGTAGGACTTGAAGGCGTGTTTTGAGCTTGTTCCATGTTAAGAGGGGGAATTTGAGTTGGAGGTCTTCCTTGTGGTTGAGTGTTGACAGCAAAAATTGGAGGAGGCAAATCTTGCTATCTCTACATCTCGACCCTCATCTCAGCAATTTGTTGCATCAATTGCAGGATTAGTTCATTCTGATCGGCAAGGGCGGGCTGAGCCACCACGACATTAGTAAGGCTGGTTTCTTCGTTGTTATCACCCATTGCTGCTCTTCCATTTTGTGAACGTTGACTGGGGAAGGAATCTGTAGGACCTTTAGATCTAGTGAAATAAGGATGGTCGGTCAGTGTATCAACACAGATCAGTTATAACTACCTGTAGAGCAAAACAACTCAAAGGCAAATTTGTTAGTATTAGTTCTGGACGAATAATGCAAGATATCACATAGAAAGCATATAAACACATAAGAGTTGCTTCGTTTGAGAACATGTTAACCCACGAATAATGGGGACTGGTTTTTTGAACAAGCAGGAATTTGCTCGTTTTATTTTGAGGCTGGTGACTCAAAAAGGTTGAATTGCGTTGAGCTAAGCTTTTCTTGCTGCATCTCTCGGCATCTGCTAATGTGAGTTCAGTGTTTCTTTGTAGTATGAAAGGGGGAAAAGAAAATTTTAAAAAATAGGGGTCGGGCCTTTAAAGGCTGCCTACGTATCTCCAAAGGAGAATTCAGGCCCTACGTAGTTTGAATACAAAAGGAAATTCTCGTTCTCATTCATTTATTTGATTGATTACAAGGAAATTGAAAAGAAAATAAGCAATAAAGCTCCTAAACAAAGATATTGCTTTTAGAAAGGTAAACTCATATGCTTCGAGGGTGATTTTTCTCGTTCCCTTCTTTCCACCGTCCCTGGAAAGGAGGCTTATAGACAATTTCCTCCTCAGTATCTTCTTCAGTAGCTTCAGGGTGAGTATCTTCGGGGCCACTATTGGCTTCTTGATTGAAAAAAGAGCATTTTGCACGTATCTTTTAGAGCCTCATGGTTATATCATTGTTGAAGACATCGTGTTCCTTCCGCATAGCGGTCATCTCTTCATTCATGATAGCATATCTTACCATCTTAGCCACTAACTCCGCGTCTAGTGCCGCATTTGCTGCTCGTGCGAACGTGGTGGCGAACTCCACTTCTATTCTCCTTTCTCTGGTTTCTTGCATCTCTTGTTTGAGCCTGTTCAGTTTCATCCTCAAATCCTCCTCAGTTAGCTCCATCTCGACATTCTTTCCCTTTTCCATCTTAGCGGCAATTTCACCTTTCTTGATATGATAGAGTAATGTTTTAGGATTTGGTAGTACGATTTTATTTCTGGTTAAGAAACTCAAGACTCATGGAATTTTGGTCGGACATTTTGGTAGTGACTTGTATTTGGTATTGTAGGGATATTTGGAAATTTTTGAAAGGGAGTGGGCTAAAATATCCTCATTCAAAGCAACAATATCACATAAACAGTTAAAGCACACAAACGGCTAACGCGCGTCCTAAACAAGTAGGGGGGCCTTTTGTGCCAAGGTTAGGCCTATCACATTTGAAAGATGTATGTGTAGAATTGAATCATTTTGTTACCCCAAAGCAAATTTTGCATGTAAAAATGATGTTCAAAAAGTGAAAATAAGCAGGGGAAGTAGGGTATAAACGAGAAATGCAAAAGGCAAGGCCCACGCAAGGGTCATTTTAAAAGGATTACCAAAATACAAGAAAGGCAAGCCCATGCAGGGGTAAATAACAACAAGTACATATAGAAAAACCTATGCAGGGGAGAAGTCCACTAAGATGTCCCTGATGGCCCTGCTTCTGATCTGCTCCTCTTGTTCTGCGCCCTAAGATGCTGAAGCCTGTATTGAATCATTAGCAAATATCCTTCGCTCCGGTGGCCTTTCTCTTCCCAGTCTTTGAGACACATTCTGGTTTTCTTTTCTCCAATCCATAAATTGAGCTCTCCCAGGTCGCTTCTCAGGCTTTCTAATTCCCGAGTTACACTCTCGAGGGCATATTTATCCTTTTCTTGTTTTTGGAGGAATTCATTGTACATTTCCTGAGCTTTCTTCTTCACCTCTCCTAATTCTATCAAAGCTTTGGACTCTTTGTCCTCCACACTACGATAAATGTTTGGAACTGGGAAGAAGATACCTTGTATATCATTTTTCAACCAAGCTTTATAGGTTTTATCGTACCCGGCATTAAACCGGTCCACGACAATGGTTTTTTTCATCCATTCGTACTATTTTTTTCCATTCTCTCAGCATCTCTGAAGCCTCATGCACTCTATCATCCCCGATGTCGAACACATAGATACGGTAGTATGCATTTGGAGGGGTAGTTTGTCTTCTTCCGAACTGCCTCAGGACCTGAATGGGTGCGTAGGGGCGGATACCCCGAATACCTGGTAGAGGAAGTACGAGTTGTTTGTGGCCCCGTACTATGACATCTTTTGAGATGAAGCAATCGAACATCCACTGAATATCTTCTTCTCTCAGCTCGGAGAAAATTTGTGCCCATCTTCCTCTAGTCTTCCTATTTTCCAAATCTGCCCAAAACATCATATCATTCAAACCCTTAAGAGTATTATTATCATCGAGGGTATGTAGATGTTGATTCTCGTGTCCCTTCGCTAAGTGGCTCATTATCCACCATTGGAAGAGGAGATTACATCCCTGAAAGTAGTGATGTCCTTCCTTACATCTTCCCAAAGCACGGTACATGTCGGACAGTATGACAGGTGCGATGGGATAATACGTCACTTGCCCTTGGTTCAGATGCCCATGGAAGAGAGTGTGTGCAAGCATTATTACCCGGGTGTTGATGCTGAGGTTCGAGCCTTGGGGAAAAACCATAGTACCTAATAGCACGATAGTGAATGCCAAAGATCTGATCCCGTCCCATTCTCTGAAGGTGACCCTGAACTCTTGGTTGTAATTCGCATAAAATTTTGCATCCCCGAATCGAGCATAGAGATCCATAAAAGAAACGCTAGAACCTTCGGCCCAGAAGGCGTAATCTTTCCTTAATCCGAGTCAATTTATAATATCCTCAAGAGTAGGCTTGTTAGGGATTAAGACGTTTTCATGTTTTCTCACTCTTCTTTCAAGTTCAGTATCGACAGTGTCTATTCCGTCCCAAATTTCCTCAATTGTCGGGGTGATTTCTATGGTTCCAAATTGGAACACCATTTTCTCGTTGTCCCAATAACCTGTGAGGACTTCAATCAGCTTGGGCCACCCAACCATATTAATGAGTTCTGTTAAGGCCCCTACATATTTGTTGAGGTCCCTTTTGTGAAACGTATTGAGGTTGTTGTACCACATCTTGAGTAGAACTGGGGCTTCCACTACCATATCAAATTTGGAAAATCGATCCATACCTACAAAATAAAGCACGGTTAAGATTACCCCTCCCCCCCAAATAGGTAACAATCAAGTTTCCACACATACATCTTTCAAATATCAAATAATATGATGTGTCTTTAGGTCGTGGACCTTGGACCTTAGACTTTTTTTTTTGGGGTTTTACTAATGGACTTAATACGCCTTGGGTATTAAGTCATCTTAGGCTAATGCTTAGATTTAGATTTGGTTTCTCTCTACTCTAGGTTGACTAGAATTGGTTTAGAAATGACGGTTATCCGAGTCAGACAAACAATGGGGTGAAGTCTAATAAACGACGTTGGATGACCACAAGCCAACTATTCGTTTATCACTTTCAAAGAATTCAATTTGTGTTTTTTCTGAAGGACAGTTGTGGTAAGACACGTAACCGCCTTTTTCCTAATGCAATCTATTTGTTGTTTCGCGGAATTAGGTTCCATGAATGCCACAGTTCAATATATACGATAAATAAAAACAAGTAGACAGTTAAAACACGTAGCCAAATAAATTAATCTTAAGATTAGAACCATTCAAATCCCCAGCAGAGTCGCCATTCTGTTTTATTAAAAAATATAATTAGACTGGTTTTAAGAGTCGCCACTTAATTTTTAAGAAAAATCAAGAAAACTATTTTTTTTCCTTGTTTTTTTCAAAAGATTAAAACAGAAATCTAATGAAAAGATTCAAAGGGATTCGGGATTCATATTAGCATTTCGAAAAGGGTTTGAAAGCACTCAAAATGCCCACTAATACGTGGTTATCCAACAATTAAATATTTGGCTAAATTAATTTGACTTAATTTGAATTGAACGATTTTTATAGTTAGAACCGTTTTAAAAGGGAAAAAAGGGGGGAAATACGGGAATACTATCTAAGTGAGATAATTTGTAAAATTATTCTTTAAGTTTATTTAAAAGATCGATTTAGTTAAATTGTTAAGTCAAAATGGGTGTCTTTCGGGGATTTGAATTTTTTCGTCCTTAAGAATAACAACAAATATTAACAAGTAAACAAACATAATCAAAATGAAGAGGGAAAGATATTTGGGCCCAAATCTGGTTTTCCTCTCTGCCTGGGCCAGTATTTGGGCCCATTTTTGTTTTGGGCGTTTGGCCCAATTTTTCACATGTCCTAAATTCTAGCAAGATAATAGATAAGTGGGCTTATGCCCAAAAGTAACAAAATACAATTTGAATTAAGAGTGGTCCAATCTTTTCAACTTCTTGATCTATTGCTTCTTTCAACTTCGGGACCTGTACACCGATTTTTGATGGGTGGATGACTCGAGCGGAAAGAGTTTGAGCCTTTATGGCTCTCTCGAAATGCAAGGGAGAGTAAAATGGGAGTCCAGGAGGACTCGGATGGTATCATGCAACGAAACAAAGAAAAGATAAGGATTAGTATTTAATAATATCATCTCAAAAACCACAACTTAACGCGATAACAAAATTTACCAATTACGAAATAATTATCTACCAAAGGGAACACAACCAAACATATTTCCGACAAACAAAACAAACAAGTAAAATTGAATAATGAGGCATCTAAGTTACAGTAACTAGTTTACTCATAGCCTTCAAGAGAAAAGAGAGCTACTGCTCATCCAACAAACCCAGAACATCCAACAATGACAAAAATCAATGAATGGACTCTTAAAACTTCAGCAATAACAAGATAAATAGGCAGAGAGACAAATGACTCCTTCATGAAGATACAATACATTGACATTAAACTATTGAAAGGAAACCAATATATTGAAAAAATGTGAGACACATACATACTCAAAAACAAAGTCCATAAGAAAAGTTTACAGATGGCATTATAGAAGTGGATTATTTCATGATGAACGAGTAATTAGTACACGGTGAATAGTTTGAAACATAGAGGGATCATGCTGATGAAACAATCAATCATATCTTAACAACAATCAAAGTCCTCTGTCAGAAAGAATTTACGAAATAAAGAAGTGAACAAGTTGATTCTTTACTTTGAAACAAAAGCTGTAAAAAGAAGCAAAAAGAAATTTAAAAAAATGATAAGATATAGTTGATTTGAGGACTTAAGCATTCATGAGTAACAATCCTCAAGCAGTAACAAAACTAAACACAGCACACCTGACACTTAAAATGCACAAACGGAGCAACATGAACCCAAGAACAGCAAGCATTAGAGCTGAAAAAAGGAATAACAAACAAAACTCAAAAAAGTAGTCAAGAAAAAACCAAACGCTAGATTCAAAGTTACAAACTTCGACTCGACCGACTAATAGAATCATATAGGAACAGCTAGGTCATATTGAAACATTTAACAAACCAACAATAACTAATAACAAACAGTCATGTAATGAGGCTTTTCCAACATCGAAACACATCATTTTATAGAGACATGAAGAAGAGACGAAGAGAGTGTCATAAAGAAGGAGACAATACCTTTTCCGGGCAGCGAACAAGGACGAGGCGAGCTGATGCGCAAAGACTTTCACACAAATGCAAGACACGAACAAAGAAACAACGGACTCGAGCGAATCTCAACCCCAACCGAGCTTTCAAGAAACACCGGCCGCGAAATGAATACAGAGAAAACTTAGATTCTTCTCTGCGTTTCTTAATGTATTTAGTACGTATTCTGACTACTTCGCTCAAGCTGTCTAGGTATTTTTGCTCAAAAAAACTCCCTAACTTTTCCAATGTTTTTCTCCAATTTTTCTCTAAACCCCAAAATTTTCTCTTTAATCGCAGTGAAGAGGATGAGGTATTTATAGGGAAAAAAATTAGTGTTCGAACATGGGGGAAAGGGATGAAAATCTGGATGAGACAAGGGGCCATTTCGAAATTCAAAATCTGAATCCTTTCACCATTTCGGACAAACATCCTTTCCCTGCGATTTCAACACATTCCGAAAGAGGAAGGGCGAATTGACGCTTGGGATCGATCGATTGTCCTTCTCGTGCTACGTGGCTCCATCTCAAGGCCACAAGGACGATTCTGCGTGATTTGTTGTTGTTGTACTGTTCGTCAAGGCACAGGAACAAGGCGACAATTAATTTTTGGTCACGCATTTTGCTTTCCGTGAAAACATTGTGTAATGCTGCGGAGTTCCGTGAAAATGCCCTCGCGTGAAGCGCGTACAGGGTCAGGTGAAGTGTTCACGCGAGGCTGTTAGAGTTGTGATGTTGTTGTTGAGCTTATGATATTAACGTTCTGGACCTTACTGGAAGAAGAAGAAGAAGAACGGAGGGTATATGGGTGGGGTCGGTTTGAATGTGAATTGGTATGTTGTATGTATTGTTATATGTTGTATGTATGGGTGGGTTGGGTTTTGGAATGGGCTGAAGGAATATTGGATGGGAATTAAAGGAAATGGAATTGTTGGAAAATTGGGCTTTAGAGAATCGGCCCAAATCTTGCCAAGATGAAGGCAAAATGAGTTTAAGGGTAGAATTGAAAATGTGGTTAGATTTTAAATAGATAAATTGACCATTAGATTGCAATTATAGACAAATGAATCTAGGACTTAGTCAAATTGAGTTAATTAGTAAATTTGACTAGTAATTAAATAAGATGAATTAATAGAAATTAATTAAATGAGCTCCTTAATCTTAACAAAATAAAATAATTGACTTAATTATAACGTAACTAATTTAAATACGAACTAATGAATTCAAAATCGTAATTACGATTTAACTAGCTAGATTAATAAGATACGTAGCTAAAAAGAAATAATTTTTTTTTATATGATTTTCAAATATTTATAAAAAAATATATTAATAAATATATAAGAACTACGTGTTATTTCAATATTATAAAAATAACTAAAATCACTTCAAAACTGAAAAATATTTTATAAACTAATTGTTCTAAATCATTTGCAATCTAAGAAGCTCAAAAATTAATTTCTACCGGGGAGGGTCAAAATTGGGTGTCAACAATCATCTAAAAATTATGACCCTTTTTTCTACCCATGGTGGCTACATGGTTTATGGGGGATGGGAGTTTTCTGAACTTTCCCCCATATCGGTGGTCATTACTACTCCCAAAATATGATACTAGCTCTTATGTTTAAAAACATAACTCTGTGGTTTGAGATAATTACTCAAAAACTTGCCCGAAGGCTCTCTTGGAAATCAGTGTTTCCTCTCTTGCTTAATTGTGAAAGCATTTACTCTTTATTGAAAACTAGCTCAAAGTCTCTTTTGGAAATCTCAGTTTCCTTTCTTGTTTAAATGTGAAAACATTTTACTCTTTGGGAGTACATAGTCCCGATATACTCTTTTGAAGCAATGAACTTTAATCTTTACTTTTTACTCAACTCAAAACTCATGTTTTAAAACAAAGTTAAAACATTTGTAAAAGACTTGTGAAAGACTCTATGAACTTCTCTTGACTTCTCTCTTAACTTTCCTTGAATTTGAATTTATGGATTCAAGGATTGTTATTTGTGATAGGAAAGATCTCATGATGTTTAGGAGTGTTTTTAAATAGTTAAACATGAGAAACGATCAATAAATCATTGTCTGGAAGCAAGTCGGCGACGTGGAGATGCATTTAATTATTTGGTCGCGAAATAAATTTTGAGGCAGAACAGTCTGTGACCACTCCGTGACGCAGAGAAACTTTTGTCAATCCTGAGGAACAGGTCCGCGCGGACCTGGTACCCAGATTTGCTCGACTTGTTCCTTCTTCATTTCCTAACCCCAATTCGCCTAAATTCGTTCTTTTCCTTAATTCCTCTTTAGATTTTGATACGCAGCACATGTACACAAGAATTTAACTCAAAATAACTCTAATAATTGACCTTAAACCCTCAAGAACTCCTCAATCTCATCCCAAGTTCAAGAATGAACGCAATTCAAGAATACAACTCAAGAACATCAAAGTCTCAATATTTTAGGACGAAAATCATACTGAAATGAACATGTTTGTCACGTGGGTTGACGAACCCAACGCTATGTGAACTCACATACCTCTTTAGGGATCAACCCTTGGCGAAACGACTTCGATTCCATAAGAAAACTCCAAGAACACTTGACTTTTCTCCTCTTTTCTCCTCTTGAGTTCTTTTCTCCAAAAACCCTAGCATAATTTGGTAAAGTGTAAACTGATCTAACTCTATTTAGACCTCTAAGTAATTACAAAAAACGAATTAAGCTGATTGGGTAGTGAAAAGACTATAGTATCCTTCTAAAATCCGGTTATAACTTTCCTTATCTAGACAGCCCAACTTCAAATGGGCATATCTCCCTCATACAAACTCGAAATTGAGAAAACTCAGTGGAGTTGGAAATATAATTCAACGATCTTTCCTACGGTATCTTGTAGCACACCTAACTCATCTTGAGCTAGGAGTTATGGTTGTTTCAAGTTAACCAAAAACCCATGCTTAACACAACTTAACCAATTTTCCAGATTTTTCATTCTTTCCAAAAATGACCCTTTCTAATTCTAGTTCTTTCACTTTGAGAGATGTTACAGATAGTCACCATGTAAGCCACTTGGCATATCATAATATAAAGCATTAGAACAATAAAAGTAAAAATGCATTTCAAGTCTTAAAAAGTTTTTCATAAAAGCAAAGTGGAAGTCTATACTCGTCTCAATATAGCCATCTATTACAATACTTGAATCAAATAGGGACACAGCCCATACAACTTAGTCTAAAAAGGAAATACGATAATAAAACTACTAAGTAAAAGCACCTCCCTCGAATCATGAGGACTCACCAACAATCTAGGAGGAATGATCAAATCCAAGCTTTAGCCATAACGGGAGCCACCTTGAGAACCGGACCCTACACTTGGGAAAATATAGGTAAATATGGGTTAGTACAAAAATGCACTAAGTATGATAGCCATGCATAAAAACCTTGAAAACATGCTAAAAGGGACATTTTAGTGGAATGCATGCACTTTGCTAAGTTAAATCATCATTTTGAAAATAATGGGAAAATATAAGTCATAAGCATAAGAGACATCATAATAAGACATAGGCTATAACATGGTAGACAATAATCATGACTAGTGAGCATGAGAGATAACATCATAGACATAGGCATATTAAATGCATTTAGAACAACATAACATAACAGAAACATTCATGAGCCACATCAAGCTAAGCTTGTGCAATGCATGGATAAGACCTCATAATTCCACCCATGCTAAGCAAGTCACTTTAGGCCCTCATTCATGTTTACCATCTTTTGATCTCATCCTTAGCTTATTTCTCATAGACAAGGGAACATTCACGTTTAGTTAATCATATCAAGGAAATCAACTTATAGCAAGAATCCAAGTTAAGCATACACCATTACAATTAGTCCTCATATCAAGCATACTTAACAATGTAGTCCTAAGAATATTCATAACATAAATTATCATACATAAGAGTAACATACCACAACTTCCCTTAAAGTATACTTGTGAAATGCATTAATGAGATCCCATACTCTCACCCATACTAAGTGAAGCTTGTTGAGTAGCCATAGTTCATACTAGACTTGAACTTGTGGGAAATTAGCCTTAACCGACATAGACCATGAGAGCTTTCATGGAATCTGGTGTTACCCACACTGAAAATGGGTGTCCTACTTGCCTAAGGTAGAACCATTATTTTTAGCTTAGGTGGATCCAATAGCTAAATAACCTACGGGGGCACGTAGTTATGGGACAAAGAGATTGTTACTAGATACCCGGGCTCAACTCTCGTGAGGGCATCCATCTCAAGAGATTGTTCCTAGAAACCTGGGCTCAACTCACGTTAGGGCGTCCATCTCATATCAATATCCACTCGGTGCTAAGCATAATTCCCACGTAATACTTTATTAAGTCATAACTTGATTCATGTCTTATGGAAGGATGTACTTGACAATCAATCCAAAATATTTCATTAGGATAGCTCTTATATCATGCGTGAGAATAACCTTTCACCGTACATGTATTCATTTAGATTCAATAGGTGAGAAAGACTTTCAACCTTAGAATCATCATTATGTGAGAAAATCTTTCACATCATGTTCATTAGGTGTTCATGAGAATAGTCTTTCAATCAACACAACAACATTATCATAATCATGGATACTTCACTCTCAAAGTGTTCTTAAAGCACATACATAAATCTCATAATCATGCATAATTCTCATAATTTACCCTTCACGGATCAAAAATCACATTCAATCAACACATCTAGAATTACTACATTAGACATGGATTATAACATGATTCAAATAACTCAATTACTACAAGCATAATCTCATAATATCCTTGTTTTATCAACAAACCCACATCACAAGATCATAATTGGGATGTAAGGGAATTTCGTGGATTCTTGAGAGATTACATCATTAAAACCATAATAATCATCAATTCAATCATAATATAAAGTAATTAAATCATTATAATCATTTTTGAAAGGAATCCATGACTTGGAGTCAAACCCTAGCTTTTGGGGAAATTTTTATCTTTGAAATTGAGTTTTGAAGGGACTCCATGGATGAAAACTATCCATGGATGAAAGACTAACATACCTTAGCAATGAAATTCAATGAATTTGAGAAGAAAACCTTCCTCCTTCAACCCTAGCTCTAACTTCCTTCTTCTTCTTCTTCCTTGAAGTTCTAGATAGAGCATTTTGGGGAAAAGTTGGTTTAGATTTGGGATATTAAAATTATGAGAAAAGATGAATTAATTTAGAGGCCTTAAATCATTATATATTTAGTCTAAATTAGTATAAAACGGCATCACTCAATAACTAATTAATTCTGGAAAGTTCCATATTACCCCTCACTTAACCGACTCAAGTTAACCACTGCCTCACCCACAAGACCACGCCCACAAGACATGGGTGGACCCACGGGGTATGTTGGTCAACCATGGGTGGTGTTCTGCAACTATGTTTCTGGGACCCTGACCCACGACCCCTCACCCACGGGGCGTGGGTCCCTTCCGTGGGTGAACTAATTTGGATAGATTTTAGGGTCCTCCTCAAGGACCCTTGGTTGGTTCTTGGGGAGTTGTACCTTGACGTTCTAACCCGAACTCAGTTTAAGTATGGAAAGTTATACCTACGACTCTAACCCTCACGTCAAGCTTTAGTTTAGCCTACTAGTTTCCGGACTGTTGCAAAAGTGTAAGCGGAAGCTAAAACATAGTTATTGGAAGAAATAATTAACATATATCTGAATGATATGGCTGAAAGATCCATGGAACTAAACAACTAATATCTAAAGCAAATTCTCCACTAACTAGAATAAAGAAGTTATAAGTTCGGTCAGGACATAACTCCCAGCTATCGCAAATCAATTAATTGTCTTGATGAAAAACCTAACTACTAACTACTTTTTGAAGTCTCCGAATGAGGAGGACTCACCAAGTGTTGACTGGAAAGTTGCAACCTGTCTAGCTACGAGTTTGAGAGAGAACGCCTGAATCTACATGAAGAAAGGATGCAATGCAAAGAAAAGTATGCGGTATGTACTGAATATAAGGTGACACTAAGCATAATCAGCTCGGGTGGCAACATGTGATAGGAACTTATGAGTTTTCAATAATCATAAATAGAGTGAAATAAATGAAAGACATTTGTAGGAGTTATTTGACTGAACTTCAACTCTATAAATAAAAATAAAAGAAAGAAGAAGAAGAAAAGAAAATACTTTCTGGTGGAAATATGATTTTTAATTGAACTAAAAAGGTGTTTAAATACATAAAAAAATGAAATAACTAAAGCCTATATCTAAGCAACTACATTGCATATGATTGCATGATAAACAAACTATTAAAAATTGCAGCTTAATCCTATAAAACAACAACTAACTTAAAATGTTGAAGACGACTAAGAAGCTGGAGAAAATCCAGCAACTTCTATTGACTAATTACTGCAGTAACTAAGGCAATTAATCAACACTCCTATGCATTTTTCTTGCTTTAAATTAATCAACACTCCTCCCAACAGATCCTTCTTTCTGCATGTCTCTGAGAAAGAATAATTTGATATTTGAGATAGCAATAGTTGCTTGATTATCCACGAATACCTCTGTGTTGTTTTCTTGCTTTAAATTCATGTCAAGTAGCACTTTTCTAAGCCATAAGGCTTGATTTGCAGCAGTTGTTGATGTTATGAATTCAGCTCCAGCCGTTGATTGTGCAACAATATCTTGCTTCTTAGAACACCAAGAAAATAATCCTGAACAAAGATTAAAATAATAACCAGAAGTACTTTTCATGTCATCGGAAGAGCCACCTCAATCATAATCAGAATACCCCTACAAGACATACTTCTTATTCGCATAGAACTTGATTCCAAAATTCAATGTTCCCTTAACATATCTTTATCACCCTTTTAGCTGCTCTAAAATGAGTGTCAGTTTTACAATTACTGAATCAAGATAGAAGACTTACATCATATAAAATGTCGGGTCTAGTTGCAGTAAGATACATGAGACAACTAACCTATCTCCTGTAAAGAGTCTCATCCACTTTTTCAGCTTCATCATTCTTACTCAACTTCTCCTTTTGACACACTGGAGTAGCTTTCTCTTTACAATTTTCCATTCTAAACTTTGTCAAAATGTCTTTTACATACTTCTTTTGACATATGAACACTTCATTTTGCTCTTGCTTGATTTCCATTCCCAGAAAATACATCATTTCTCTCAAATCTGTCATCTCAAAAGTATGTTGCGTATTTTTTTTAAAATTTCTTGACAAGTTCATTATTACTTCCAGTAACCAGTGATCATCTACATATAAAGAAATACCAATAAAATTAATTTCATCACATTTAATGTAGAGAGTAGCTTCACTAAGGTATTTTCTATAGCACAATTGAACCAAATGCTCATCAATCCTGTTGTACCAAGCTCTTAGTGCCTGCTTTAGTCCATACAAAGCTTTGTAGAGTTGATACACTTCATCTTCATGTCCTTTGACTACAAATCCTTTAGGTTGCTCAACATAAATTTCCTCCTCAAGAATGCCATTCAAGAATGCAGATTTAACGTCCAACTAAAACACTTTCCAACCATTTTGTGCAGCTATAGCCAACAATAATATGATGGTTTCTAATCTAGAAATAGGAGCAAATGTATCAGAAAAATCAATACCAAAAATTTGAGCATACCCCTTTATAACTCCCCACCTCAACTGAGGGAGACCAGGCTGGGTCGAGCGGGACAAAATCGTGTCCCATCCCATCCCGCATCTCCCCACCCCTATCGCCCTATCCCACATCACCCGTCGGGACCATCATCGGCGATCCGGGACTCAAGCTGGTACTGGGTTGGTCTGGTCCCCTTGCCATTCCTACAATAGATTGTGGAAAGTGAAATAAGGGAATGGGATCGTGAAAATAATGAACAATACCTAAATAATAATGAACAACAACAACAAACAAATATGGACCATGATGTGAGGAACAATGACGTTGAAATGACAAGAATAAAAAAAGGCAAAATACAATGTAGAAAGAGATGAGGACTCCTAAATCTCAACAAGAGAACATCCTCTTTCTACTAATAAAATGTCATTCCTCAATAAATTAATGGAAACCTCTAAGCAAAATTTGATGGAAAACCATGTCACAGTACAGGGCAATATAGGTGAAGCAACCCGGGCCACTTATAGAACCCTCACACAGAGAGTAATCACATGTACTAGGTGTTGGTAATCGAGCCAACCATTAGTAAATATGTACCAGACATGGTACCTGAACAAACCAATAAGAAATTTCATACTAGGCGTGGTACCCGAGCCAACCGATATATGTACCAGGTATGGTTCCCAAGCCAATCAAAGAGATATCATGTACTAGGTGTGGTACCCGAGCCAATCATTAGTATGTACCATATTTGATACCCGATCCAACTTAAAGTCACACGTCATGCAATCACAACTACAATGAATAAAATCACACTTATAAAGACAAGTAAATAGGATAAGTTCAGTGCATGTTATTAATCACAGTTATCATTATGTATTCATCCATTTTCAATTCCCTAACACCATATTGTTCAAGTATTACTAACGAAAGAGTATGCGAAACAATTTAACCATCACCTACCTCGAACCAAGCCTAAAAGCTCTAGTGAACGTGAGTTTTCCCCTTGTTATGAAATCTATCTTGTTCTTGTTGTATAAACAATCAAAATAGCATAAAATCATATCCAATCATGCCAACTTAAAGTCACACATCACGCAATCACAACTACAATGAATCAAAAGTACGCTTGTAAAACACAAGTAAATAGGATAAGTTCATTGCATTTTATTAACCACAATTATCATTATGCATTCATCCCTTTTCGATTCCCTAACACCATATTGTTCAAGTATTACTAACGAAACAATTAACATGTACATATGACATAAATGCAAAACAATTTAACCATCACTTACATCGAACCAAGCCTAAAAGCTCTATTGAACGTGAGTTTTCCCCTTGTTATGAAATCTATCTTGTTCTTGTTGTATAAACAATAAAAATAACATAAAGTCATATCCAAATGACCTAAATATACCGGATTATATCCCAATCCCAAACCCTAAGCAAATTTCATAATATTTCCACCCAAATCAGCGTTTCTCCACCATCAAGTCCAACCAAATCCTCCACTAAAGTCACCACCATGGATTCTAAGGCGTAGTAATTGAATTACCAAGCTAGGGGAGTAATTTACTTACCTTTACGGATGACTTCAATGGAAAACAGGTGAAAACTACCCTAGATCTCCTCTTCTCTTCCCCAAAACATAATTTTCAAATAATAAGTAGTTTTTGAAATTTTTTGCATTAATTGTGACTAGCTCTGCTATAGCAACCCAATCCTGCTATAGTAGTAGCGTTGTAGCGGGATCTTCTGCTATAGCAAGAATTAATTCCACCTCTATAGTAGTGTGTCACCCACTACAACGGCTTGCATGGGACAGAAACTCAGAAATCATCCAAAATTTCCATTTCACAACACGCCTTTAAACTTTGAAGTTCCAAACCAACCACTTAACGCCATGTTCGATATCTGGAGTTCTACTCATCCAAAAAGCCCTATTGACTCCTTAATATCTTAGCAACAAGAAAAATACACTCTACTTAGACATTTAACCCAATCATTTCCCTGAATTTCCCTAGAACTCATCTTTCTCAGATTTCATCCTAGTCTAGCCTAACATAAAAATTTTAACTCACTAATCTAAAAAGTTTTCTTGGCTGATTTCTTTCATAATAAGTTTGCCCATAATGACAGAAAGGGTTGTTACAATCTATGGAAGCAAAATTCTTAATAAAACTGTGGTAGTAGCTAGCAAGACCCATAAAGCTTCTAACTTCAGTCGCAAAGCTAGGTCGGACCCAATTATTAACTTCCTCAATCTTTTGGAAATCCACCATCACCCTTTTATTGAAAACCACATGCCCTAAGAAAGTTACTGAGGTTAACCAAAATTAAAAGTTTAAGAACTTCGCATACAATTCTGGTTTCCCCAGTATACACAGAACAATGTGAAGGTTCTCTACATTCTCCTTCTTACTCTTGGAGTAGATCAAAACATCATCTATAAACACAATCACAAAGAAATCCAGAAATGTCTTAAAGATATCATTTATCAAACTCATGAAGGTCGTCGACACCCAAATGACATCACCAAGAACTCATAATGGTCATATCGAGCTGTGAATGTCGTCTAAGGTATATCCTCAAGCATAATATTGATTTGATGGTACCAGACCTCAAATCTATCTTGAAAAACACCAAAACACCATGCAACTGGTCAAATAGATCATCTATGCGCGGTAAAAGATACTTATTCTGGATCATAACCTTATTCAAATGCCTATAGTCTGTACACATCCTCATACTACCATTCTTTTTCTTACAAACAAGACTGGACCACCCCAAGGGGAAGCATTGGGATAAACAAATCCCTTATCTAAAAGTTCATGTAGTTGAGTTTTGAGTTCTCTTAACTCCGTTGGAGCCATACGATAAGAAAGAATAGAGATTGGGTGAGTGCTCAACTATGAATCTATAGAGAAATCAATATCCCTATATGGAGGCATACATAACATGTCCATAGGAAATACCTCTAGAAATTCTGAAAATGTTAAGATTGGCTCGATAGAAGGGGACTCTGCACTAACATTCCAAAGATGAGCTAAGAAGATAAACAACCAGCCCCACTAGCCTTATAACCCAAATAAAAGATATGATCTTTACTGGTTTAGGTTCGTACACACCTTTCTACTTTAGTCTATCCCTACCTGGAATCTCTAGAGTTACTATTTTAGAATTACGATTCAACACAGCATGATAGGGAGACAACCAAGTCATACCCAAGATCACAATGAAATCCATCATATCCAAAGTAACCAAATCTACCAAGTATGAAGACCCTCAAACACCATCGAGCAAGAACAATACACACGGGTCACTACTATAGGCTCCCTAATATGAGTGGAAATATGAAGGAGAGTATGAAGAGTATCACAAATCAAATCAAGCCCTAATGCAAATTTAACAAATACATAAGAACAGGTGGACCTTGGATCAAATAAAACAGAAGTCCTTTGGTCATAGATGAGAATAGTACATGTTATCATGGCATCAAATGCCTCAGCCTCATATCTAGCTAGGAGGGCGTAAAATTGACATCTATCATTAAGTCGGCTATGCCACTTTCCTCCCCGCATTAATATTTCCTTTACCTCCACGTCCTCCCTAGATATTACCTCACTCACACTTAGGATGTCCCTTACAATTGCCACTTCCTCCCGTTGGGACTACAATTCTGGTATATTATTGTATCGAGTTACCTGTCAGTTTAAATAGGTATTCTCTATTATTGTGACCAAATTACCACAGTTAAAACACCCTCGATCAATAGAAGGTTTAATGACAGAAGAATAAGAAGCTTTTTGGCCACTAGGAGTCGAAGAGTGTTGAATGGCCCAAAATGGCAACCTGTAGAAGCCAACATGGGTGACTAAATAGGACGGGCCGAATACACCTATTGGTTGGGACCTTTAAAGTAAGAACCACTAAAATTACTCATATTCTTGGATTTCTTGGCCATCACCATAGCATGTCCAACATGTCTGACCCTCCAACTTTTTCACAAAATCAGTTACCTCATTAAGCTCTTCCCCCAGAAGTATATGCACATATAAGACTTTCTACTCATTATTCAAACCTTTTCACATACAAACGGATCCTCTCCTCTTGAGTGTCCAAAATTTGGGTAACATAGCAAGACATGGCATGAAACTTAGCCTCATAAACTGCAACTGACATACTTCCCTGCACAAGTCCCAGAAACTTATCTTTTTTGCAATTTTCGAGAGTACGAGGCACATACTTCTCCATATCAAGGCATGAATCTAGACCCAAGTCAACAGAGACAAAATAGATGAATTACACTCCACGTGATCCCTCCACTACTGCTTAACATCCCCCTACAACTGAAAAGTAACATACTCCCCTCCTAGTTGTTGCACAATACCCAACTTATGCAACCTCTCATAATAATCCAAGATGAACTCAAAAGTATCCTCATTTTGAGAAGCATGAAACAACAGAGGCTTCAGCTTTAGAAACTTACTCAACAACTCATGCCCAGTCCTTGTCATGGATACAACTAAAATTGGACAGAAGAATGCATCAATACCCAAAGATTCTTCCATCTTAGGAGCGGTGGTAACTACGGGACAAGAACCTGGAGCATGAGTGGTTGGCACAATAGGAGTAACTCTAATATATGTTATCCCTCTCATGAAGGACAAACAATGAACTAAGGAAGTCAGATACCAATTGAAATCAAGTAATAGCACAAAGGAATAAAGAAGAGATAATTTCCTAAAGTCATGTAGCCTCTCAAGAAAGTACAGACATCTTTGTACCATTTCATAAGACTCTACTAGAGTTGTTTTAATATGACAAGATCAACAAACCTAGGGCTATCATACAAACTTTGTCATGACCCAACCCCCCGTGAGAGAAACCCATACGAAACCCCTGGTGGGAGAGCCACTTATCTACTAACATGTAATCAACTAAACAACAAGAAACATAATTTCAACCTTTTAAGAAAATAAATTTGCAACATCATAAACCAAGTCATAAGACAATAGTGGAATAACCCCCCAGAACCTGAAAGTCATGTTTTGAAACATCTATTCTTAGTCTAGAATATGAGGATGCAACCCCAAAACAAGGAGTCTAAGTCCAAACAATGGACTAGAAAATTAAGATAAATCCATGGCAGCTTGGAAGAAGTAACTCACCCCAACAAATTCGCTCATGATCAAGTTACAACCTGGATTGATAAGGTGTCAAACTCACAACTGAGGTCACGTAACCACCACCTAAAAATGCCATGTAATCAACAAAGAAAGAGCAAGTGCAATATCAGTAAACAAATCACAGTGTACAAGTAGGATCATCGGCTCCCAATATACAAAATATAAATAAGAAATCAGAACTTAGTAAAATGAGACAACAAAAAACATGGCTACATTAAATATGCTCAACAAAAATATAGTAACCAACCCGATTCACTCATGGAACCCACACACAAAGCAATCACATATACCAGGTGTGGTACATATGCCATGCGTTAGTAAGCATGTACCAAGAATGGTATTTAATCCAACCACTAAGATATCTCGTACTAGGCGTGGTGCCATACCTACTAATATAGGTAACATACATGGTACCTGAGCCAACCAAGAAATATCATGTACCGACATATTGGTACTCGAGCCAACCGTTAGTATGTACAATGTCTAGTATCCGAGCCAACTGAAAGTCACACATCACACAATCACAACCACAATAAATAAAATCACACTTGTAAACTCAAGTACATATGACAAGCTCATTGCATGTGATTAACCACAATTATCATTTCACATTCATCCCTAACCACATATTGTTTAAGTATTACTAGCAAAATAGTTAACATGCACATATGAAGTAAATGGGAAATGATTCAACCATCACCTACCTCGAATCAAGCATGAAAGTTTCATTAAACCTGATTATTCCCTTATTATGAAACATAGTTTGTTCTTGGTCTATAAACAATCAAAATAACACAAAATGGCCTAAATATACTCAGATTATAACCCAATCCCAAATCCTAAACAAGTTTTATAACATTTCCACCCAAACCAGGGTTTTTTCCACTATTAGGTGCAACCAAACCCTCCACTAAAGTCACCACCGTTGATTTTAAGGCCTAGTAATTGAATTACCAAGCTAAGGCTGTAATTTACTTACCTTTACAGATGACTTCAATGGAAAATAGGTGAAAACTTCCCTAGGTCACCTCTAATTTTATCCAAAACATAATTATCAAATAGTGATTTTGGGAATTTTCTGCATTAACTTTGACTAATCCCGTTTTAGCGACCCAATCCCACTATAGCAGTGGCGCTGTAGAGGGATCTTTCACTATAGCATGAATTAATTCCATCTCTATAGCGATGTGTCAGTTTCTGTAGTGGCTTGGAAGGGACAGAAACTTGAAAATCCTCCAAAATTTGCCAATTTCGCAACACATCTTCAAATATTGATGTTCCAAACCAACCCATTCACGCCAAGTTCGATGTTGTGAGTTCAACTCACCTGAATTCACTTCTGAAAGTCTGTATGGACTTCTTAACATCTTAGCAATAATAAAAATAGACTTTACTTTGATGTTTCACCCAATCCTTTCCCTGATCATCCTATACCTCATCTTGCTCAGATTTCGTCTAAAGAAAGCTTAACCTGAAATTTTTAAGTCACTAATCCAAAAGTTTTTTCACCCCATTTCTTTCACAATTAGTTCACTCCTAACGACAAAAAGGGTCGTTACATTAAATTTCTGAAAATTCTTGAAAAAGTGAAAATAGAATATTTCAAAAAAATTAGCAAAACATAACTAGATCTGGAGTTGAACTCCAGATTATGTAAAAGAGTTCTTGACAAAACCACCCGACTAGTGATTCCAACCCTGACTAAGGATCTAACTCTGGGCCACTTTGAATGTACTTTCGATATCGACCCAAGACCTAATTAATGATGCTGATCTAGGACTTAGCTTCAATTCGAGACTTTGGATATGATCTTGACTCGAGACCTGACTTTTGATCCCGACTTCAACCCAATCCAAATCCCAACCTTGACCTTGTCCAAAGACCTAAATACCTACATTTGATCATGATTCATATCTAGATCCTCAAATTGACCCAAGACTTGGAACCCAAAATTCAACCTCGGCTTGGGACCCGACTCCCAATCTTGATCCATGACTAGGGCCCAAGATCTAACCTCCACTATAACCCAGGATCTAACCTCTACTCAGGACCCAAGATCTAATCTCCACTCGAGACTCAACTCTCAATTTGGCTTCCACTACCGACCCAGACATGGGACTTGACTCTTGACCCTAATCTGAAACCCAATTCAGACCTAACAAAAAAGCTTCAAATTTGCACATTATATGTACCAGAAAAAAGAATTCATCGGGATTTCAATTTTATCATAATTTTTTTATTGAGTTTGAAGCTTGTGCATTCAAATTATTAAATATAATAATTCTAAGAAATTAAACGTTTACTTTTTTTTTTTTAAAGTAGATAATTTTTTTATGTGAAAGACATGAAAATTTTGGCATGGGTAAATAAAGGAGCGTGGAAAATATTGTCACGTGTAAATGAAAGTGTGTGAATATATTATCACGTGTAAAGAAAATATATTATTTAAATAAATATTGAAAGGCCCGATGTTGACAATTTTTGAAATTCTGTCCAACATTATTTAAAGTAATATTCATTGATCTTTGATATCTTTGACCGACATTATTTAAATTAACATTCCTTAATCTTCGATATCTTTGACCGCCATTATTTAAATTAATCTTTGATATCTTTGGCCTACATTATTTAAATTAACATTCCTTAATATTTTATATATTTGACCGGCATTATTTAAGTTAATCTTTGATATCTTTGACTAACATTATTTAGATTAACATTTTTCAATATTTGATATCTTTGACTGATATTATTTAAATAAACATTCCTTATAAGTAATACAATATGCTATCCATTGATGAAATACATTCCATATTTCCTTTTCCAAAATATTTACTTACCTTGGATGATAAATTTGATTTTTTTATATAATTACGGTAAATGACATAAATATCCTTCTCATTATCACAATATATGTCTGTAAAGGAAGAAATTCAATTGGTATTAAATATATTCTCATGGGTAATATAGCAAGAAAGAATAAATATATAAAATTTGTTATTGTATTTTTTTCTTCTAATGGGATTCCAAAAGATTATGCCTTAACTTTAGAAAATAATTATTAGAATAAGTCAAACAAAGCTTGGTGGTGGAAGCTATATAATAGTCATTTGTCTCACTTTTTCTTCTTCATAGGACACTCAAAAATTTCTTGCAAGAATCCTCTTCAAATTGTACTAAAAATTCTGTAGTTTCTTCCATCAGGTTGACATGAGGAACTATGATACGAAGTCTTTCACCATGAAGTGCAGGGGTAATAAACAAGGTTTCCCAGTCCCAAGCTTCGAGTAGGCCATTCTAGAGTAGATGTTTTTGCTTCTAATGGATTCGTTGGGGGTTCTCATCCTACGATGGATTCAAGTCGAGTATTCAGAAATAAATTTCCTTCACATCCAATTCCGGGAAATGTAAGGAAAATAATAGAGAATAAACAATTTCCTTATGTTATATAGGGGTAGGTTTAAGAAGAGACAATTTCATTGCTTATTTTAGAAATTTATTAACAATGTAATTGTCTCTTTTTGAACCTTCCCCTATAAAAACATCAGGAAATTGTTTCTTCTCTATCATTTCCTTTACATTTATCGGAATTGGATATGAAAGAAGTTTGTGTCTGAATACTCTAAATAGAATCCCTCGTAGGACGAGAACCCCCCAACGAATCCATTAGCGGCAAAAACATCTACTCTGGAATGACCTACGCTCGAAGCCAGGGACTGGGAATTGTTGTCCTTAGCCAAGACAAAAACTAACCTTTCTACAGTGTCATCACTCTCATTGAAATGCACAGCTGATGCGTGCAATCCAACTTCACCCATATTAATTTTTCTTCTTTAAATTAATTTTTTTGAGCTTTTAATTTAATAACTAGTGTAATATATAATAAGTATGTAGAAAATGAAGTACTAATATTATTATTTTTCGCTAATGGTTTAGCAAAATTCTGATTTACAACTAATTTAATAAGCAAGAAACTTGAAATAAGATGATGACGCATCTGAATAGAAACAAAGATAAAGTAAGGAGTCTTACATTCGTGTCTTCATTGAAACTTTTACAACTTACTAATAGAGAAGGAGTTTTGTACACTACCTCTAATATCTGAAGAATTTTTTCAGGCAAGATGAAAACTTGGGACCAAAAAGTTTGCATTGAAAACAAAATGATTATAATGAGCTGCAATACACGAGCATATGATTAAAAAACTAGAAGTCCAAGAGGAGATTATAGCAACCATTTTTTCCGTCAAAGGATAACATTGTACTACTGAGAGTCTTATAGTAATTTAGGTAACTGTTAAGATGTATGCGTCCACTATCAGTCAATGGACCAGGTCCCTTGACACAGCAAGAACAGTAATGCAAGCACAAACAGTAAACCAAACAACACAAGCAGTTTACGTGGAAATCCCCTTGCTCAAAGGTAGTGAAAACCACGACCTATCCTCACAGGATTGAACCCAACTTCATTTCACTCAAACGGAGCAACGATTCAGATTACAAGCTCTTACAAATTAGGAATAAATCCTTCCTCCTCAATGTAGCAACTCTAATAAAAAGAAAGAACTAAGCAATAACTCTATTTCCCACTAAGCCATCTAACTCGAGATGACTTAGACTTCAACTAAGTAACATAAGCAACAACAATGTTGCCCACTAAATCACCTAACTCTAGATTATTTAGACTTCAACTAAGCAACAACAATGTTGCCTACTAAACCAATTAACTCTAACTGATTTAGACTTTTCTTCTAAAACAAACAAAGACCTAATTTCTTTATAACACAGGAATATATTTACAAGATAAGCATTGAAGTATAAATCCTAAGACAACTAAGATACATACAGCTCTATAATGTCCTTGTTGCTCTTGAGGAAAATACTTCTCGAATGAGTGGTTTTTGCTTGAGTTCTTGAGTATTTCAGGAATGCAAAAACTAAGGTTGTGTCAATTGAGGATAACCTTATAAAATATAGACACAACCTTAAAGGCCAACTATTGGGCGAGGATTCTGTCACGCTCGGGAGCCATGCACCAACTTTTGTACTTTTTCCAGCTGACATTTTTTCACGTATTGGCAAAATGGATCAGGTCCCCTTACAAGATCCCTTTGTTTGTCAAATCATCAAAAATAGAAATAACATTTTCCCCCTTTTTGATGATGACAAATACACACTGCCATATCAACACCAGTGCCTTCCCCCTCTCATCATTACACACTACCATATCAACATCAATGCCTTCCCCCTCTCATCAGTACATGTATTCCCCCTCTCCCTTTTATGAACTAGACAACGTTCTATCCTATGCAACCAATATTCTCCCCCTTTTGGCATCATAAAAAAGAGAAGTAGTAAACCAAGATTAAATGCAAGCCTGCAAAGCAAGATCATAGAAGAAAAGCAGAAAGATAGGATTAATCAAAACAAAATATGAATCCATTTCATTGCATAAGAGTAAGCATTCAATACATTAAAAATAAATTGCATAAGAGAACACCGAGACACTTCCCACACAAGAACAAAAGGGAAGAAAAGAAGGGGTCTATGTGGAGGGAGGATTTTGAGTGGGGGATTGGATGACAAGAGTAAGTTGATCATTGGAAGTATCATGAGCCTTGATCAGCTTCTCTTGAAGATCAGCATTTTGATCCAAGAGATTTGCATTCTTCATCCTTAATTCATTGACTTCTATTGTACCAGGTCCATCTGTTTGTGCTTTGGCCAACTGAGCCTTCAATAAGGCTATCTCAGCATCTATTTTGTTCACAAGCACGGTCATATCCTCCAGTTCATGTTTAAGTTGACTCTGTTCCACCACTAACTGAGACATCTTGCTCAGTTGCCATGTTCTGCCTTCTATGCATTCACACTCAACCAAGGTGTTTAGAGAACATGATTGTTTAATTGTTCCAACAGTGCTTGCTCCCACATGAACATTTAATTTTTTGAACACCTTGGTGAGGAAGTACCCATACCTTATGGCATGCTTACCCTTTTGTTCCACTGCTATTTTGTGCATATGCTCCAACATGAGGGATGGAAGAGTTAGGAGGTCAAACTTGCAGACTGCTTCCATCAAAAACAGATCAGCCGCCAAGGCAACTGTTCTTTTCTTAGATCGTGGAAGAATCACTTTATTAACAAACTCAAACAGCAATTGGTCCTTAAGTGAACCCTCATCCTGGCTGACTACAAGCGGAAGATTAACTTAAGCATGCAAAAGCTTAAAATCTCAATATAATTCATGAAACTCAAATACAAAGCTTTAACTCAAATGATTTACTCTGAATATAAATAGAATATTCAACTAGCCAACAATAGGCAACTTAAGTCTTCAATACATTTAATAAGATAAATGAAACACAATTCTCAAAGTCTACTGTCTATCTATGAAGCTTCTAACCGACAAAGATGGAAGTCGGGACAAGGCCCACGACATCCTAACAACTGAGATAATTGAAAGTACAAGTGGAACCCTCCGGATGCAGGGAGGCTCACCATAGCTAACTCAAACTTCGTGTAGTATCAACGAAGCTCCTGTTGATGACCCTGAATACATGTATATGCATCATTTCATAATGCACGCCAAATGGCTCAGTACGTGGGATGTACGAGCATGTAAGGGGAATTATAAAGCATAATATAAGCTTGAACCTGATAAAAAGGAAACATACTTACCTCTTCTCAACTCACTCAACTAACTCAAATAAAAAATAAGATACTCAACTCAAAGATAAAATATTCAACTCAGTGAAATAAGGCTCAACTCAATAATAAGATACTCGACTCTTGGTACTCAAACTCTGGATACTCAACTCAATATAAAGCAATAATAAGAGATGCAATATATGGAAAGCTTTTAAAATAGTAGAAAGCAACTCAATGTATTTAAGAATACAATATACTCAGTTTGTATGCAACAAAACAATATAAACTTTGTTTGTATATGAAAATACAAGTAAACTCTGTGTATATAAAAATACAAATTATCTATGTGGGAGATTCTCTAACCGACAACCATCACTATGAGCTATATGATGATACAAAATTTTGCCTCATGCTTCCAGGGCTGTCATATACCTTGCCAGGGGTATAAAACCTAACTACTAAGTGGATCCACTAGTCTATGCTAAATAGCACTAAGGAATCATCTAAAAAGTATGAGCCTTTTCTACCCATGGTGGCTACATGGTTTATGGGGGTTGTGAGTTGTATGAACTCTCCCCCATATCGGTGCTTAATACTACTCCTAAAATATAACTAGCTCATATGTATAAAAACATAACTATTTCTGTGGTTTGAGATAATTACTCAAAAATTAGCCCAAAGGCTCTCTAGGAAATCAATGTTTCCTCTCTTGCTTAATTGTGAAAGCATTTACTCTTTAATGAAAAACTAGCTCAAGGGCTCTTTTGGAAATCGGTGTTTCCTTTCTTGTTTAAATGTGAAAATATTTTAACTTTTGGGAATATTTAGTCCCCATATACTCTTTGAAGAAAAGAACTTCACTCTTTCTCTTTCTCAACTCAATGCTCAAGTCTTTAAAACAATTGTAAAAGACTTCTCAAAATAAGGTTCAAGCCGAATTATGGACGTGAACGACTCGATCCAAGGTTTTCAATAACCATACATAGAACTTAATACTTGGAACTCAAGAACTTCAATGATAATACTCATTTCAAGAATGCTCGACTCAGAGGGTTCATGTGGAATTATGGGCATGAATTACTCAACTCAAGGACTCAAAGATACTTCTCATATCAAATATGCTCCACTTATAGGGTTCATGCGGAATTATTGGCATGAACTACTCAACTTAAGGACTTCATGGGTAACGTGTAATAGTCCTATGATTAGGAATATAACCTAAAAAGGGATTAGGAACTTAATTCTCAAGACATAGAACTTGAAGATACTACTCCTCTCAAAGATATTCAATTTATGGAGTTCATGCGGAATTATGGGCATGAACGACTCGACTCATGGGTGTACATAACAATATGGAACTCATGTATATGACTCTTCTCATTTTCATACTTACTTCCTCAAAACTTAGCTCATATCGATAGTTGATCTCAAAGGATTCACAATTGAACTCAAAGACTTTCTTAGACTCTACTCTTAACTCTCTCTTGAATTTGAATTATGAATTCAAGAGTTATTGATACACTCAAATTACACCTCCCTAAAGAAGCATAAACGATCATTATCAAGTAAAGAATCCAACTTGTAGGTTGGGTTCGATCCCATGAGGAATATGATTTAAACTTAACCTTAACTGACGATTATATTCATTTAGTCAATGTATTTCCGAAAACAAGTAATTAAAGGGGGGGGGGGATTTGTGAAACAAATTAAGGAAGTTATGTAAGTATTCAGTGATCAAGATTCAAACTTTAGTTGTTATCAATATAAGAGGGTAACTAGGGTGTACGAGTTCCCTATAAGCTCATAACGCGGTAATCCTAGTAATAGCAATCCTCTCCTAGTGTATTACATGCAAAGTGATAAGTTAGCTATCTCTAATTTCTTGGTCTGGCAACTAGAGAATTTCACCCCGCACCTTGGTCCAGCTACGTGTGTATAATTTACTAACCCTTACCTTTACCTCATATTAGACATCACATCGATGTATGGCTTAGTTTTGCACCAATCGACATTAGACTATTAGATAGTATCACACTAATCTATGTTGATAATTCTTTTCTTATTAACTACCTCCTTAGTTCGGCAAGTAGCAGCAAGGCGAGTTCTAACGTGTGCACTCGTTAAAAAGACATCTAAATGAAAGAATTATCAATTCATGCAACAACACTATTCAAGAATTGCTTAGTTACTATTCATACTTTGTTAATCGCACATGGTTCCCACAACCCTAGTTGTGGATTTAGTTACCCATATTAGCAAGAACACAATTCATATTTTTAGAAGAAGAAATCATGAACTTACGTAATGAGAATGATAAACCCAGAATTTCAACTTGAATTTCCAAATCAAAATCTTCAAAACGAACTTAGGAGATTAAGAATTGCTAAAGTTGCATGTTAATCTCCCAAGTCAAGAACTAGAATAAAAGTAATAAAGTCTAGCCCCCAAAAATGAGGTTTACACGCCCTATATATAGAAAAATAAGTCCTAACTAAAAAGGAAATAATGTTTCACGATGCGGTTTCAATCGATGATACTGAACTACGGACCGTGGAGTGATCTACGGTCCGTAGGTCCCTTCCGTGACTCAAGACTTAGGCAAATTTCTAACTTCAAAATCTTCAAATCTCTAAACCAAATGACGGATCACCAGTATGGACCGTGGATTGATCTATGGTCCACGGATCCTCCTATGTAGCTCCATACTTAGAATCTTCAAAATCAAGTACTGGAACCCCTCTCTAAATCATTTGACGGATCAGCAGTATGGTCTGTAGATCAATCTACGGTCCGTCGATTGCAAATGTGGTTCCACACTTGGTCAAGAATTCCCTGATCTTTCTCCTTAACTCTCTAGTCCATCTACGATCATCATCTACTAAACGTGAATGGACCGTGAATCACATCCGTAGATGGGCTTTTCTGTACATTCCTCAGTTATGTCTCTCAACTTTCGGGTCCAAACTTATTCCCTGAAAACATGATAAAAACACATTAATACTAATACAAAATGGCCTTAGACACACACAACTCTTAAGTGAAATGTATTTAAAATATCATAAACTCACGGTATATCAGTTATGATTCATGATATGAAGGATCTCAATAACAATATAGAAATTTGATAATTAGGAATAAAAATTTTAAAAGAAACATGAATTCAAGAACTCAAAATCAACTTATCTCAAGAATACTCAAATCTAGGGAAAGTATCCTAGATTACTCTTTTATTGATCTGAAAGTATATATAAGGCGTGAGGACGAACTAGTCCAACAAAATGATAGCCTTACATACCTGGAAGAATAAGGTTCTTGAAGAAGAACTTGATTAGAAGCCTTGAAACCTAGCTTGAAGGTAAACGATCAAGAAAACCTTTCTTGAGATTCTTGAATTAGTTTCTTGAAATCCCTATGGCCAAGAATTATGATTTTCATTAGTGATTCATAATTGTATGGAGGAATTTGAGTTGAAAAAATGGAACTCTTGGAGAAAGACTTACTTTGAAGAAAAATCTTGAAAAAGATTGGAAGAATCTTGAATAGAGTCTTCTACTTTGATTTTTCCTTAGGGTTTTGCCCTAGGGTTTGAGAAAGAATAAAATGATGGACTAAAAGATGAAAATTTGATTGTTTTGAGACTTTTATTAGTCAAGAAATTTATTTAGGGTTTTCTTGGAGGTAAAAAAAAAACCTTTTTAATGTTTTCCCGTCGGCAAATTCGTAACAGCACTGTATAGGTTAAAATAGTCATAACTATTTACTCATAAATTGGATTGATGCGAAATCGGTGGCGTTGGAAAGTAGGTTCAAATACCTTTAATTTCATAGGTTATGGATCATGTAAATCTTTATATTCTAAGAGATATGGTCGTTTGAAGTTGATCCAAGTAGAATCTTACATCGAAACTTAATCGATAAGGAAACTTCAAGAACACTTATCAAGAACTCGTCAAGAAATTAAATTACTCAATATTTATGGATAGATTTGCAAAAAAAACTCATGATTGGTGTGTGGGAGAATGAACCCAACACTATGGAAGCTTATGCACCTCTTAGGGATTAAACCCATGGCGAAAATCCGCAACAAAACTGAAGAACCTCGACGAACGTTTTGATCCTCTCCTCTTTTCTCTTCTTGAACTCTCAACTAAAACCCTAGGCATATATTAGGATTATAAAACTGAACCTAATAGGATTAGACCCTTAAAACCTTACTAAAAATGAATTAAATCTGATTGGATAAGGAAAAGACCAAAATACCCCTTACTATTTTTGGATAAAGGAAACTGGACAACTTGACTTCAAAAGGGGATATCTCACTCATCCGACCTTGAAACTTAGAAACCTTGGTGGCGTTGGAAAGATAATTAAAATACCTTACATTATTTATCTTTTAGCCCACCTAACTCATCCGGTACTAAGAGTTATGGTGGTTTGAAGTTGACCCAAAACTCATAACTTAAGCATAACTTGCAAAATTTCAGATTTTTCTATTTCCAATTTATTTCTTTTTGGAACTCAAGGTTCCACATATAGTGACCTTAACACTTAAGAAAATTTAAATTCCTTGATAAAATACTACTCAAGGCGAAGGATGGTTCGAGTCTTAGCTCAAAAAATTTTTGGGGTGTTACATCCATCCTATGTGAACTCCACATTGTAGTAAAATTCCCTCACTTGTTCTTCATGAAATATAGGGGATTTGGTCATGAACAAGTGATTCCATAATTGAATCTCAACTATATTAGCCAAGGTGTTTATACCAGGCTTTCTGATGATCTGAGAATCAAAAACTCTTCCACTTCAGACTTTTTGCACTCGAAGATTGTCCACAATGTCCTGTTTGGTATCATCCTTGTCAACTTTCTTTCTTTTGGTACCATGTCCTCGTTATGACTTGGGCTCAAAGTCGGGAGACGCTTATCTTCCCCTTATGGATCTCTCTTTTCCTTTCTTCTTTGGTGGTTCTTTTCCTTTTCTTTTTGTTGTAGCATTAACCTTTTTGACAGAAAGTATCCTAGAATTTGGTTTTCCTTTCTTCTTTCCTAGTTCCTCATTCATTCTTTGTTCTGTAGCCAAGGTGATATCCTCCAACACCATATCACTTTCGGAGTGGTAATTCAAAATATCCACGACTCCCTTAGCAGGAATCACAATCTCCTCTTCCATTGTCTCTCTTCTTCTTCTACTTCCGGTAGTGTTGGTATTACTTGTTTTCATTGCATAACTCATAAGTTTCTGAGTGGTTTCCCTGGTAGACGGTTTCTTTGTTGGTGTATCCTCCACGACTTTCTCCTTTCCCTTTTTAGTGACAAGGACCATTCTTTTTTGTATGGCCCTTCGTAAAAGGGTGTTGTCCTCTTCATCGTCCTCTGAATCACTAGAGGGAGGTAGTCTAACATCAAGGGTTTCGTCAAATACTAGTTCCGTATCTCCAACAAGATCCTCTGCAAAATTGCTTTTTTCATCATTTCTCACTCCTTCTCTCATCTTTGTCAGAATTTCCACAACTATGTTCTCACTTGCAGTGAGAATGTTGGATTCAGAGTACCTACTCTCTGGAAGATCTCTCTCAAACAAGCAGTCAAATAGCATAAACAATTGAGGACCAGGTTGAAATGAAGGCACTGGATTATTTAGATCTAGAGGAGACTGTGGATTTGGATGATTGGCTTCGGTAATGTTGACCGGAGGAATGGTCGACATTTTTATTGGAGAGAGAGCACAAGATGAAGTGTATAAGGCTCCGTGATCTATTTCGTTCAGGGAGTCCATCATTGGCTTAGAAGGCAAAAGGTGATTGAGACATATTCGAGAGAAGAGACAAGAGAAGACTGGGAGGGGAAGAGATTAGGGTTTTCAGAAAGCTTAGGGATGAGAGTTTGAAAAGTGTGAGAAGAGGAATGGAGGGAGGGAGTATAAAAAAAATGAAAGGGTGTGTCAGGTCCCTGATTAGACGCGTCGCTTGGACATAAAGTGATGGGACAACGGTTATAATGGCCGATGACTGACACGTGGAGGTCTCAACGGTTCTCATTATCAGTTCAAAAATAATGTAGAGATTGCTAACCTTTAGAAAGGACCATGTCCATATCTGCAAGTTGAGAAAGTTGATCCCTGAATAGTTATGACATTTCCTTACTCATGCAATTCACCATGAGTGTATACCTATAAAAGGTACACGATTGATCATACCAAAGTAAATCATTACAAATAACGAGGATACTTGCCCTTCTTATCATAGTCAATGAGGGTTGGATGCTTTGGATAAAATCATCTTAGTCCATTTTCATCATTCCCAACTTTAATCTGTTGCTCTCGAACTGGTCCTTGCTTAGAGCTTTAGTGAATATGTCAGCAATTTGATCTTCAGTTCTGCATGTTCCTTTTTTCTACATTGTCTCTCAAAAAGTGATGTCTCACATCAATATGCTTGGTCCTTTTATGCTGAACTGGATTCTTCCCTATATTGATAGCACTTGTGTTGTCACATGGGAGAGGAATGGTGTGAGTGAGTACTCCAAAGTTTTCAAGCTGTTATTTTATCCATAGTAGTTGGGCACAACAAGATGCAATTGCTACATATTCTGCTTCAGCTGTGGAGAGAGCCACTGAATTTTGTTTCTTGGTTCCCTAGGATATAAGAGAGGATCCCAGGAAGTGAGCCATTCCTGAGGTGCTCTTTCTATCCACTTGATATCCTGCATAATTAGCATCTGCATATCTTATCAGTACAAAAGAATCTCCTACTAGATAGAATAGGACCAGGTCCCCTGGCTTCTTCAAGTATCTCAGAATCCGCTTGGCTACCTTCAGATGTGACTCATTCGGACAGGCTCAAAATCTAGCGCACATACCCACACTGCAGACGATGTCAGTTTTGCTTTCTGTTAAGTACAGCAATGATCCAATGATCCCTCTATACATAATTTCATTCACCATAGAATCAGAATCATCTGCTCCCAACTTTGAGTTTGTACCCATGAGAGTATCAATAGGCCTAGAATCCATCATGTGAAATTTCTTTAGCGGCTCCTTTATGTACTTTTCTTGACAAATTGAGGTATCGCTTGAGGTTTTCTTGATCTGCATCCCAAGGAAAAAGCTCAGCTCTCCCATCATACTCATTTCAAATGCACTCCCCATTAGTGAGGCAAATTTCTCACATGGGACCTCAGAAGTCGCCCCGAAGATAATATCATCAACGTACACCTGAATGATGAGTAATTTTTTGCCTCTTGTCTTCAAAAAGAGAGTATTGTCTATCTTTCCTCTTTTGAATCCATTTTCCAGAAGAAATTTAGATAGCCTTTCATACCAAGCTCTGGGAGCCTGTTTCAGTCTATAGAGAGCCTTGTCCAATTTCAGCACATGATTTGGGTAGTCGACATCCTCAAAGTCAGGCGGTTGCTTCACATAGACTTCTTCCTTCAAGTAGCCATTCAAGAAAGCACTGTTTACATCCATTTGAAACAACTTGAATTCCATGAAGGCTGCAAATGCAATAAGTATTATGATTGCCTCCATTCTAGCCACAAGAGCAAATGTTTCATCATAGTCAATGCCTTCTTCTTGATTATATCCATGAACCACCGATCGTGATCTGTTTCTTGTGATGACACCATTTTCATCTAGTTTGTTTTTGAACACCCATCTGGTCCCTATGACAATTCGGTCAGGAGATCTAGGTACCAGGTGTCATACTTTACTCCGCTCAAACTGATGAAGTTCCTCTTGCATGGAGTTTACCCAATCAGCATCTTTCAAAGCTTTCTTGACACTTTTTGGCTCAATATTAGATATAAACGCTGAGAATGCCACTAGACCTCTAGTTTTGGATCTGGTTTGCATTCCAGAGTTCAACAGAGAGATGAGATTATCAAGAGGATGAGAGGACTGATGTTTCCACCTTGACTTAGCATTCAGGGATCGAGGTTGATCTGCTTGCTCCTCTTCATCTTCGGAATCATCATTCCTAGGTTGAGGTGAATCCTCAGGATTAGCATTGTTAGATTAACCGGGTCCCTCGTCATGCTCATCATCTTTATTTACTTCTTCAGTTGGATGAGGTTCAGCAATGTCAGGATTTTGACTTCTTTCAGCTTGTGATTCATTCACCCCGTCTCTCTGAATCTGAAGAAGTTCTTATAGCTGATCATCATCCTTGTGCTTTAGATTTGTGAGATCACCAATTTCATCAAAAATCACATGAACACTTTCTTCAATACACAAAGTTCTCTTATTATAGACTCTGTAGGCTTTGTTGGAAGATAAATAACCTACAAACACTCATTCATCGCTTCTAGGATCGAATTTTCCTAGATTATTTTTTCCATTGTTCAGCACAAAACATTTGCACCCAAAAGCCCTTAGATAACTCAGTTTGGGCTTTCTGTTATTGAGTAGCTCATAGGGCATTTTTTTCAGTAGAGACCTGATCAAGCATCTGTTGGTCACATAACATGCAGTGTTAACTACTTCAGTCCAAAAGTTCTTAGGAAGAATTGAATCTATGAGCATGGCTCTAGCAATATCAACCAGAGTTATGTTCTTCCTTTTAACAACACCATTTTGCTGAGGCGTTCTAGGAGCTGAAAAGTTATTGTGAATTCCGTTTTCATCACAAAAGTTGTCAAACTTTGCATTTTTTCAAACTCAGTTCCATGATCAGACCTGATCCGTGCAATCTTGCAGTTTAGCTTTGTCTGAATCATTTTGACAAAGATCATCAGCGCATAATATGTCTCATCCTTGCATAGTCCAAGTGAACCTTGAGTAATCATCCACCACCACCAGAATGTACTTATTTCCACCTCTACTTTGAATTTTCACCGACCCACACAGATCCATGTGGATTAACTCCAGAGGTCTTGTGGAAATCACTTGCTTCTTTGATTTGAATGAGGATCTGATTTGTTTACCTTTGACGCACGCATCACACACTTTGTCATTACTGAACTTCAGTTTGGGTAAGCCATGAACCAGGTCCCTGGAAACAAGTTTGTTTAACAAAGAGGAGCTCACATGACCAAGTCTTCTATGCCATAAGTTGGCATTTTCACTTTAGGCACTGAGACAAGTTAGATCATCTCCTTGAGAAGTATCCAGGTTAGCCACATACATATTCTTGCATCTTCTAGCAGTTAAAATCATCTCATTTGTTGACAGATTAGTAACAATGCACTTTTCTGATAGAAATCTGGCCTCATTGCCCTTATCACATTTTTTAAACACGCTGAGAAGAATATATTTCAGTCCACTTACAAAATAGACATTCTCAATAGAGTGTTCAAGCGATTTTCCAATTCTTCCAACTCCAAGAATATACCCCTTCTTTCCATTACCAAAAGAGACACCTCCACCTTGAAGTGCCTTGACTGAAAGAAAGTTTTCAGTCTTTCCAGCCATATGCTTTGAACATCCACTGTCCATGAACCAACACTGACTGCTACTTCATCCACTCCCAGCAACAAAGATCAACTGTTAGACTTGGGAACCCATTTTAGTCTGAGTCCCCAGTAAACAGATAGAGGAATGATGAGAGAATATTTTATCCAATGAGGCAGAACAGTCTTTCTTATGTTAGAAGTTCTAGAAATGGGAACAGGTCCCTTGTTCTGTGTAACTTTCTGTCTTAAGTAGACATAGAGTTTTTCTTGATACCTTTTAAAGGCTGGACAATCCTTCTTCAGATGACCATTGCGACCATAATGAAAGCACAACAGATTGTCAGACACAGACACATACTTGTTGTGAGGGTTATAGGGAGGACTAATGTTCGATCTTCCTAAACCCTTCCCAATATTTTGACCCTGACTACTAATATTGGAAATTAATTTAGAAGACTTCGTCCATTTCAAAGATTTTTCAGTTCTTCTCTGAGACCAAACAGGTCTCTCTCCATCTGGTCATTTCTCTCCAAGGCCAATGCAAGTCTAGTTTCAGCAGTATTCAATTTGATTTCTAACTCTATTTGCAAGTTACTGGCCTCTCCCTTTCCTCTGCCACATTTCTCGCTTAACATCTTTAGTTTTTCCCTGAATCTAGGTTTTCAGTCTCCAAAACTGTCAACTGTTATTCCATAACCTACATATGATCAGCCAATGCTACCTCTTCTACATAGAAGATATCTAGGTTGTTGTTCATCAAATCCTTTTTAGTTGTTAACTCGGTAATAGAGTCAATAAAAAAACAGCTAGATTCTTCAACTTTCTAACAAATTAAACATTCAAGTTTTATTTAAGGTCAGAAAGGGTTACCTCTTCCTCAGCGTCTTCATCATCAGATTTTGCCATGAAAGCAAACATGGCATCAAACACAACTTCATCATCTTTAACTGTAAGCATGGAAGCATCTTCAGGATGTTCTGAATCTTCTGAGTCACTTGATGAATCAACCCAGACAGCAAGAGCTTTCTTCACAACATAGCCAGCAGCAGTTTTTCTTCCTTTCTTATCAAGGATCGGGTCCCTTCTCCTGTCCTTATCTCCTATAGGCCTTGGGTGGTCTTTGTGTTCGACCTTGATCATAGGGAAATCTTTGATAAAATTCCCTTTCTTTCTACACTTGTGGCATAAGTCGCTTGCATATGCCGCCCTGCTGGAGTTTCTTCCTTTTCAAAAGCCCCCATGTTTCCTCGCTATTTTCTGAAATCTCCTAGTGAGGTAGGCCATGTCCTCCTCTTCACCAGAGGTATAACCTGATGTCACCTTAAGATCTAAGGACTTGTCTTTCTTCACCTCCTTCTTTGACGTTTCTTAATTTCTGTTCATTTTATGTGTTTGAAGGTTTCTAATCAGGGCATCCATCTTCAGCACCTTCAGGTCCTTTGCTTCAGTAATGGAATCTACCTTGCTTGTCGAAGACTTAGGAAGGATTCGAAGAATCTTCCTAACCTATTTACGGGGTGAATACGTTCTCCTAAACAACGTAGCTCATTAGTTATGGAGGAGAATCTGGTATGCATGTCATGGATAGTCTCCCTCTTTCATTGTGAAGTTCTCATATTGGGTAGTCAGCATGTCTACCTTCGACTCCTTCACCTGCTTCGTACCCTCGTGAGCAGTCTTGAGAAAGTCCCAGATTTCTTTTGATGATTCACAAGCAAAAATATAATTGTACTCTTCAGCACCTATACCACACACCAGCAGTTTCTTAGCTTTGTAACTCTTCTCGATCTTCTTTATGTCAGCCTTATCATACGGTTGATGAGTCTTTGAAATGACTCTTGTGATTTCTCCATACTTCACTTCCATTGTAGGGACGAAGGGTTCATCCAGCACGATGTCCTACAACTCACTATCTTCAGCCATTAAGAAGTCATGCATCCTCGTCTTCCACCAGCTGTAGAACTGTCCATTGAAGCGAGGTGGCTTAGTTGATGATTATCCTTCTTCTAGGTTCAGTGGAGCAGCAATCTTTCCACGGGAATCTCTCTTGGT
>JAJOOS010001326.1:0-44158 GCA_029582725.1 Solanum chiquidenum | reverse complement strand
TTTTTTAAACTAGGGGGAGGGGAGTACAAAATAGTGCGTCAAAAATAAAAAATCAAGTCATTTATTAAGGCAAAGATGAGAAAAATATTAGGAATTAAGCAACAGAGAGCAAGTGAAACTTAAACCAAGATTGAACCAGTTGACTAATACCTCTCATTCAGAAGTACTTCCCTCTCCTTTCGATCTAAGGACTCGAAGCGTGGATCATGACCCCATTTCTTTTTGAATGATTGATAATCAGTATCCTCGTTGATATCCTGGACATAAGTTCAGCAAGCAGTGTAAGCCCTAAAATTTTCATGTTCAAATAAAAAGTTCAACTTTAATTGGAAACAATTTATTCCCTTTGCCCCTGAAGTGAATGCTTATTTTCCAAGGATTATAATGCTTTCAAAATATACTTGTTTTGTCCCAATTCCCCATTTAACCTTAAACTACTAGGGGTCGTTTGGTATGCTGGACAAGCATAGATAGTCTTGGGATAAAAATTAAGTCCGGCCTTATCCCTTGTTTGGTTACTAACCCTAGGATAAGTTAGAATTAGTAATAAGTACTGGGTTACATTATCTTTGCCAGGGGATGGAATAATAGTACCAGGATTAATTATCCCAAGATAAAACAATGAAATGACACAAATACCCATGAGATCCCTCAAACCCTTTTTCTACTAAAAAATGGAGAGTATTTATGTAAACAAACTTCTTAGAATATTTTTTGAGAAGACAAACTTCTTAGAATTTGTGCAATAAATGTTATCTTTAATACAACAAACCAAACAGTCGATAAAAAAATAATATCAGGATAACTAATGCTAGCATAACTAATCCCAATCCCAGTATAACTAATCCCAAAGTAACTTGTCTTTAAACCAAACGCCCCCCCCCCCTCACTGTTGCCACGTATTAATTAGACATTTAACTACCTTAAGCAAATTAAATTTTAATCATGCCAAGTAAAAATTAGATATTTCACTGTGACGGAAGAACTAGTAGAAAAATATTTTTTAAAAAACTGAAACTAGAAGAAGAATATTGTGAGATTACATCTGAAAAGAACTAAAGAGAGCTTAGTAACAAGATAAACCTCCTTTGCTTCTTCTAGTAATTGCTTGAAGCCCTCAACTGCAGCCTTCTGCGCTGCACGCTTCTCCTTTCTTTCTTCATCTGCACGCGTCTTGACATAATGCTCAAACAGAGCTTTTCTAGCACTGTAACTCGGAATAGCCTGGACAAGGAGACCCACTATTTAGGAAGGTAATGAAGAAAGCACCACAAATAAGAGATTATAAAAACAACTGGTAACATGATTATGCATAAATGCTTATATGGTAGCTCTGGACCTGGAAGAGGATATACATATTACTATAATTTCTCATGAATAGACCATCTAGTTTGAAGTGATCTCAGAGTTAATAGCTTGCAGGTAATCAATGTCAACAATGTAGTTTTTGTTAGAATGACCCACATAGGTTGGGGGGTATGGGTTGTGGTCTCCCTATGTGGTATTGACAACCCTCATTTTATGAGCTAGCTTTTGAGTTTGAACCCAATGTCCATTTTCTTAACATGGTATCACTGTGTCAAAGCATGTCACGTCCTGTTCTTAGCTTATCCAATGTTGGGTTGTTACATTAGTAGAAGGTATGAGTAGTGATCTCCTTTATCTATGAACCAAAAAGCTCATCAGCCATATCAATCAAGGGGAATGATGCAAGTCAAGTTGCCTCAAGGCCGTTCACAAGGAGTCAAGCTTGGGATCTCCAAGCACTACAAGGACTGCTCATGAAGATGGAGGCACTTGAACACATTTTGATGCCATCCCAGGGATTCTACATCATGAAGATCACCTCGGAAGACAAAATGGATGAAGGAAGGAGTTCTAATTCAACATGAGGAGCAGAGTACGGTTCACATAATCAACATACAGGGTGTATATTCACCATAACTCAGGATACGGCAGGAGCAGAGGAGTCATACGGGCCACATGATACACATATGGCCAAACATCAGGTCGTATCTCAGAAGCAGGAAACTGTCATATTCAGGCCTGAATGTGCAACCACCTATGCAACAAGTGACGTGCGGACCGCAAATGGTCACATATGACCACATGTCCACCACAAGTCATGCCTTTTGGGGTATTTTAGCAATTTTTGAAGTGCCACTTCTGGATATTCATGTAATAGTTAGCCTTGACTATAAATAGCCAAGAATAGCTCATTTAGACCTAAGTTTTGATGATTATTGATATTGTTCTCATTGTTTAACACGTAGGTATCTTGTTATTACTTGTTTGAGAGGTGAATTCAATTCCCTTGAGGTTTACTTCAGGTGCTTCTTTGGATTCCATTAATTGAAAGTTTTAGCTATCAAAGAGCTATGGTTTATCAAATTATTTTCCTTCTTGTGTCAATCTATCTATATTTGTTGTCTTGTTCTTAGTTTAGGGTTTCGTTGTTATTTTTTTCTTGGATCAAATTGGTATCAGAGCTGAGTTAGTGAGGGATATCGAAAGATGAAGGAGCTAAGGGAGAAAAGCAATGTTGTGGAAGTAGGAAATAGTGAGAACTGAGAAGAGTCCTAAGGAAGGAGCCTAAGGGGAGGAATAAGGTGGTCCTCTTATCAAGCTAAAAGGAGGTTAGGAAGGAGATTTGAGGAGCAAGGTCCGGTGGTTCTTATCATGCATAAGGACTACTCTTTCCATACTAATGAATTAACATCTTCTTTTCCAAGGCCTCTTTCTTATCTTTTGCAGGATTATGAGGATGTGTTCCCTCGAGAAGCTCCCACAGGGATTGCCATCCCTTAGGGGGATTGAACACCAAATTGACTTTGTACCGGGTTCTCAATTACCAAACAAGGCGACTTATAGAAGCAACCCAAGTATACAGAAACTTCAAAGACAAGTTGAGGAGCTCCTTGACAAAGGAGCTGTGAGAGAAAACATGAGCCCAAGTGTGGTTCCGGTCATACTAGTTCCAAAGAAGGATGGGACTTGGCATTTGTGTGATGATCGTCGTGCCATCAACAAGATTACGGTAAAATATCGTCAATCGCCTTTAGATGACATGCTTGATGAGTTGAGTGGTTCATATATCTTTTCTAAGATAGATCTTAGGAGTGGTTACCATCAAATCCGGATGAAACCCAGAGATGAGCGGAAAAAGGGCATTCAAGACCAAATTTGGTCTATATGAATGGTTGGTGATGCTTTTTGGTCTCACTAACACTCATAGTTCTTTCAAGTGTTTGATGAATCATGTTATGGAACTTTTTATTGGCAAGTTTGTGGTAGTTTACTTAGATGACATCTTAGTGTATAGTAAAGATATGGATGAGCATGTTGATCATTTGAGATGTGCGTTAGAAGTACACTTCCGTAAAGAGAGGTTCCCGAACAAGAGGAAAACCCAGTTGATGCCTATAGGAGACGGGCCATTTGAAGTGCTTGAAAGGCTCAATGATAAGAACTTCTGTAATAGACTCTTTACTGCTCCAAAACATAAAATTACCTTTTCGTGTAACTTGCTGCTTCCTAGAGATAAGATGTCCTCCACATATACAACTCTTCTAATCTCACTTTTAAAATTTGGTTTGTATCTTTCAATTTCTGCCTACTTTGAATGACAAATAGCTTTTGACAAAAAAAAAAGAAGAGGACCTTAGTTAAATGGATGATAAACCAAAGTCTGAACCACCCAGTACCTAAGCATTGGATTCCCGTAACAGTTCCCACATACAACCCAAACAAGCACTGCATTCCTTAAGAGGATGGAACTCATAAATTGCAGTCTAGGAGATGTACGATTTATAGAGATAAACCTCTCTTTTAGGAGGTGAAGAAAAGGCCACTAAATCTCACATAAAGTCTTTAGTTTCAACGAACCTTAAAGCGCGGATCAAATACTATCTTTGGTAATTCCTTCTCCCACTTTGAGAATGGTGCTACTCCACGTTCCTTCAGCATCTCCTGGAAATTTCACACACATGGGATACATTTAGACCAAAAAGAGCAAGACTCATCAAGCAAAGATTCAACTGAATGCAAGGGACAAAATGATGGTATGCCCAAACACCATTGTTAGAGTACTTACAGCAAAGAAGCTAACTGAACAACAATAAAGGAGCCACTGGATAGTGTTCAAAGACGAGCCCAAATATAATGAACTACAGAAGGATATATGAATCAAAAATAATACCCCCCCCCCAAAGAAAAAAAGGAGAACGACAAAGTACAGCTACTTTTACAATCATAAAACACAAACATATTCATGACAGTAAAAAGTTTATTTTGTATCAGATTGTAAGCCATTGGAAGCCTTTCTACCTGCCAAGTGTCTTCCCAAAACAAATAGTTAGTTCCATCTCCTACCGTCAAGATATGAAAACACGGAATTTCTCTCACCACTTCCTAAATGTTTCTCACACTGCACCACCACATTGCAGCCCCATTCAAAGTCTAAAAAGGGCAGTCCAATGCATAACCTCCCGCCATGCGCAGGGAGGACGAAGGCCAGTGCACTAAGACCCATATGCTGTAGCTAAGTCAGCGCACACCAAATTTACACTCTATAATTCTATTCTCCTCCCTATGAGATCTCCATTTTCCAAGTAGAGCTAGGTTTAAAATTAAAATTCAGATTTCTTAATTACCAATCTCTCATAAGATACAGTCCAGCACTCCCATCTTATCAATTATCAGTCTCTCTTGTTGGACATGTGTCTCCACTCTCCACACATGGTGAACATTTAATCGCTATATCTAAAAGGAGGTGTAAATTTAATCGCTTCCACACCATGGCAAATCATGTGTTGGAAGGAACATTGATACAGGGGTCATGGAAAAAGTTCTAGAAGAAAAGGGTTTTAGTGCTAGCACCAGGATGTAGGTAAAAAGGCATGGGCCAAGTCTTACTTTCTTCCGAACAGCAAGTTAGAAACCAGTACCTAGAACATACTAGTATCAAAATAAATTGTTTGCACAAAAAATCAAAATAAACTACAAATATAAACAGAACCAAAGTAAACAGATGAATGTACTTGTGTATGCATAATACTTATGTAGGCCATAAAATCATGAAAAAGAAAAAAGAAAACTAGACTTGCTTATGAAGTAACAAAATCTTCAAAAAAGACCTTGAATTGGATGATACAGTCTTCTTTGGTTGGTACACTCTCATCGTCCTCTGAATCTGAAGAGGACTCGGACAAATTGCCATTATCATTAGCTTCTTTTGACTTCTCTTTGCTATTTTCTTTTTGTGGAACTCTGGTTGTAGATTCAAGTGCTTTTGATCCATTTACTTCAGATGATATTACTCCTGACGAGGCTGGGACTGGTGAAGAAACAGCAAGAGGAGCACCAAAATCCATTAACTTCTTTTTTACAAGATCCAGTGCAGAAGATCCTTGAACTAATGAAGGTCTTAGAGATGTTGCATCACGACCACCAGTACTAACAGCAGGTATGCTTAAACTAATAGGAGCAGATCCTTTTTCAGTAGACTCGTTAACATTCAATATTGATGGCGATTGAGCCTGCAAAGCATCAGCATCATGCTTCTTTTTCAACTCTGTCACCTCACTGGGAATTTGCCAGCTGCTTAACTGGGTACAAAGGCATACAAGGAGAAAAGACATTAGAAAAAATAACTGCTACATAGACAATCTTTGAACTAATTCACCATGTAATCAGTGCTAGAATGAACAACTCACGTTAATCAGTAAGGACCTATATATTTAATTCTTTTTTTATTTAAAGTAAACAGTTCTATTAATAATAGGAAATCTCCGGTATACAAGCAGTATATCAGAAAATCTATAACATAATACGATTTTCTATGTGCGACAGCCAATCCCTACAAACTGAACCTTCATTAGTGCACCAAAAACAAACTAGGAATGGGAGGTCATTCCTCAAATATAAAGTCATTCTTCATCCCTTCAAAAGCTCTTTTATAACAGAGAAATCCCCGTCCATCCCTCTACCCCTCTGCACTTAAATACAAGGCTATTATTGCAGGGTTTAAACTCGTGATGTGCAGCCAATCCACACATCATGTGCTTTTACCATTACATCAAAGCGCAGGGGCTACTTTCTTATATCATTTGAAGTAAGAAATACATGGTTTGAATTTATTTGAAACAAACAAATAGATTTTATCTAAGACTATGTTTGCAAAGATAAGGTTATAGATAATACTTCTGGTAAGGGAAAAAAAGAACACTTGACATGATTTGATAGACTAATTTAAACCTCAGACCATTCTACGCAAAAAAAAAAAAAAATGCATGACAAATGAAACAAATGAATTGAGTGTAATCCTCTAATAAAACAAAAGATTTTTATAGGAAAAAGAATAAGCTGATTGATCGTACCTTTGTTTTTGTGTTGTAGTAGTATTTTTGTCCATCATTAGTAGCAACTAATGCCCAATCTGTACCAGCCAACCTTTCCCTGATTGTAAATGAAGAAGTTAGAATAGTTAGTTGAGCTGGTAAAGCTTCCTTCAGTATTAAAGATGCTTGCAAATAAGAACCAACACAGATCAACCAACATTTGCTTAAAGAAAAGCTTCCATCCAACACAAACCGACATAAACTTATCATGCAATAGATTTACACAATGAAACATGAGTGTTGAAACTCCTAAGGAGCAACTCTACTCTGACAAGAACAAGGTAGTATTCTGACACCAGGCAGGCATGAATGACCCAAGAGAAGTATACTCCTTACTGATGTCATATCCAAAATTTTCTGACCCCTTCACGAGAACCTAGGCTACACTATCAACCAAATCTTCTCGACAGTGCCACTGTTAATCAGTTCTATGACAGAGACTCAGAGAGAATTCAACTCAATGTAATCCTTCCTTCTAACCTCTGTAGAGACACCCATACCAGTATTGAGTAGATGAAGAAACTAACTTTATATCCAATTATAAAGGGATATCTCTCTTGCATATTGTTGTTCACATAATTACAAAGGCAAGTAATGAAGTTTGACGTATCAGCTAATTACTGGCGTCGATCTAAGAGAAGAACAGATAAAAGCCAAATCTCAGTTCAAGAGGTACACTTGATTAAGACTTGCTCAGGGATCTTGCCGAACTATGAAGCTTAACATTGTGCTTTGAATAACAAGGATAAAAGTCAGTTATAACTAGCTGTTCTAAGAGGCTTGTATTTTACCCTTCTGCTGAACATTCTTTGATTTTGATAAGATTGTCTTTCTGCTGAGCATTTTCTTTGCATAGTCGTATCCAGGCTGAATGGTCCTTTATTTTAATTTTATTCCATTGGATTTCAAGTTAAAATGTTCATTCTGAAACTAGAATGCTTACTTCTTTTTTTATGAGTGTGGTATCCAGACCAGCTTTCACGAACCTCGACTAATTCCAAAGGATACCTGCCACCTCCCACCAGTAATAGGTATCAGGTAACTCTGTCCACCAAAGCTATGAAAGATGGGAAGAATCGGCCTAGTGTTTTTTGTCTCTGCTGAACTAGAATGCGTACTTTATGTATGGTGTGGGAAAGAAACAAAGGAGAAGCATCATGAACAGAACCTCATAAATCATGGAACCTAAAAATCTGAGAATGCAAGAAGTAGCACATTTTCTCTGGAACACAATGGTACATTGAGCTCACGAACAGATTCTTGTATGTATATTATCCACTATCATTCATTTACAGTTGATGGGTAGTCTTTTTCTTTAGGCTACAAAGGATGGATCCAGTATTATCGACCAAGCTCAAAAGTGTTCACCAACATAAACAAATTAAAAAGGGGCAATTCAATGAACCTCCCAGCATTAGCATATAAACTTCTGGTAAAATATTGATATTATCAATATGTGTGCTCCAATAGATCACCATTTTTGCTTCTGCACTTGAAGAACACCACATGTATGCAAATATTTACGTAAGCAGTCAGGCCATGTAAAATAAGCCACTAGATCTGAGGGTGCATTCACATGAATAAACAACTACCCTCAGTCCCAAACAAGTTGTGGTCGGATATACTATATGAATCTTCACTCACCATGCTACTTCATTTAATATAATATAATGAATTTATTTAGAAGCACAAAATACAATAGTACAAGTCAAAAAGTTATTATACTATTGAAATTTACCATGAAACAGGAGTTGGCTGTGCAGCTACGTTGCCAGGCTGCACCAGAAGGGGAAAACATCATTGTCATGTGCTATGAAAGATAATTGACATGCATGGATAAGTAAAGTGTGTGAATAATGAAGACAATAAGCTTTAATAGATAGAGGGGGGAAATAGTGGCAAACTATGTCACAGACAGATCATTGTAGTTAAATTTTGCTAGCAATGTTACTATACAAAATGCAATTAAAATTTCTAGCACAACCCTGTAGCCAAATTACCATATCCAAGCCAAAAAATGATCATCTCAGCAAAAGTTCCAACTCTTGCTTACTCTAAACTACGATAGTCATCACCAAAGAAGTCAATAAACTGTGGATGGAGAAGTTCATTAAGATTTGAGGTTTAGGAGGAACTTGCAAGACTAAGAGATTGCAGAGTTCCAGAGTTTGATGAAGTTGCTCCACAAAAAAAATATCTCACAGTTAAACCTTGATGATTGGAGGTAGGTGGAGGGTAATAGTGGTGTCTTCATTGTAAAGTCTTATTATGATAAGCTACTAACTAGGGAGGAGGCGAACTTTCCTCATCTCTAGGTATGGATTCCTGGGTTACCAGGAAGGCGTGTCTTAAGCTGACTAGCAGCGAGGGGGTAATTCTTACGGGTCAGAATTTGAGGAAGAGGAAAATTTCATGTGTTAGTTAGTGCTTCATGTGCAAAAGATAAGGACAAGAAGCGGATCACCTGTTCATGAGACAGAAGATCTAGAAGAGCTGCGGGCTCTTCAATAAAAAACTAAAAAATGAAGAACTGTGTGCTAGTGAAAGCATTTAGACATAGCCCTGACCTATTATCTTGTGAGAATTGCAGTACTAGATTGCCATTACCCATATTGAAATGAAGACGACACCAATAAATTATGCAACTGCTTAAAGCTCAAAGACAGAGAAGTGATATACCTACCTCTCCCCTGAAGCCAGCAGGTTTTTCGTAAGTAGATTCTCCTGTCAAAGAATTATAGTAGTATATGGCTCCAGTTTCAGTCCGGTGAGCAGTCCAGGTCTCCAGTTGTTCACTAGTTGAAGCTCCTTGTTTTGTGTCAGCATCATTTACATGCTTACCGCTGTCTGAAGGGGAGGAAAAAAATAATGTCATATGCTGTGAACTAAAAAATGGATAAATAGCAAGCATATTGAAAGAAAAGAATCTTCTTAGCAAGGACTATATGCATACCAACTCCAGGAGGTAACTCTGGCTGCAACCCTGAAGCATGGGTTGATTGGCTAGCAGTAGTCGGCACTCCAGGTGGAGCTGCCACTGGGGCAACACCAGGTGGTCTAGTATCAGGCAATGTCACTGAAGAGAGTGGTGCACCAGTAGCTGACAAAGGAAAGGGAACAGCAAAACCTGCAGGATATGATGGAAATGGTGGTCTTAGCATGGTAGTGACTGGTGGAGGCTGCAACCAAGGTCCCTGGTGAGATGGAGCAATAGGAGTTGGAGAAAGATAGGGAGAATATGTTTGTTGCTGAACAGATGGATTGGCCAGAACATGAACAGGAGGCGCATTGGGTCTTAAGGGTAGAGAAGGACCTCCGGGTGAGGCTGTAGCAGTAAGATTGGAAGATGAAGGTATAGCTGGACCAAGACCAGGAGGACCAGGAGTAACAGGACTTCTAGGAACTCCTGCTGGAACCTGAAATTGAGGTGCGTGGGGCATTCTAATTATATTTGGAGAGCCCATATGAGAAGTTGGAAATGCAGCTGTCGAAGAACCAGAACTCATATGAACGGCCTGTGAAACAGAATGCATAACAAAAGTTGCAGAAGTCATTCCTCCTGTTTCCTGTGCAACGTCTACCCGTCTATTCTGCAACTAGAATAAGACCAATCAGTTATGAAGTCATGATCAATTGTTTCAATTGCTCAAAATAGAAAATGCTCTGCGTTCAGTTTATATATATTAGACCAGTCTTCAACAGGCATAAGTAATGCTTTAAACTTCAAGAGACACAGCGTAACACATACATGTTTCATTGTTTGATCTGTCTGCATCATCTGAGGACCTCCATTGAAAGATAAGTTTGAACCACTTATCAAGGCAGCTGCTGCAGTTCCAGGCATGAATGAGCTCAACCTTGTGGACACCAGAGGAGGAGGAGGCTGTAATGATGCTGCAGGAGATGCATTCTTTACATCCACAGAATGATCAGGAGCAGCAGGCTGCACAAAAAGATAGGTCTTGTCAGACACGCACCAACGCCAGCAAAAAGAGAACTTTTAAACAAATAAACTAGCACTCTCTCAAAGACGAGGGAGAATCCAAAGAAAATTCATGAATACAATTTTCATAATTAGTGCAAAGGTCAATCACCACAAATGATGACTCAGACTTCCTAAACAAGATTAAGACTTCAACAATGCAATATTCCAATAGAACAGTGCAGCCCTCACACTTGCCAACAGTAGCGGATGAAGGGAGCAAAGAGTAACAGATATTTCAAAGCAGCCCTTCATAGAACACAACACAAAGGGCATTCCGAAAGAAAGCAGCATATTGTCTTTAGAGTTGATTGAACAGAGCTGCCAACTGCTTTAAAAGCTAAATCACACCTATAGACATAGCTTCATAGGATATATTACAGAAATGAACTTACTAAATTATAGCACCAGAACGGTAAAAGCATAAAGCAAACAAGGACTTCTAGCATTTTGGATTTGTTAACTCTTATCTTCTTAAGCGATGTACAAATTAAAATGCAAAATCAATAGGTACCTTTTACGTAGATTAGAAATCTGCAAATGTCCTTGTAAAGTTTCTATGTAATTTGATATTTTTTTTTTAAACTGGTAAGATTGTATTCTTCAGCAATAAGGGCATGCTGGTCACCACCAAAAAGTGTCAGTTACAAGCTTCCTATCAAATCTACAATCTGGTCTGTATCAACAATACACAACTGTTTACACCAAAAACGTAAGGATACAATTCCATTTGACCTTGTGAATGGAATTGGATCAATTTTCAAAACATCTACCATTCCTTTCCTTCCAAACTGACCACCATAGACAACAGTTATGTTCTTCCTGAATTGTAGGATGCAATTCTAACCAAATGAAACCCCAGGTACAATGCAAAGGGTGTCTAGGAGAAATTCCTAAAACGTGTCAGTTACTCATTTCCTTTACTTTTTTTTAAAAGGAAAAGACCTCCTATCCAGTATTTACCACTGTTCCAGCCCTAGCATACCTTCCAAATATTGTTCTCCTGTATGGACTTAGACTACACATCCTAAAGTGCACAGCATGTTCTTCACAATCCTACATACTATGATTTTAGCCAACTTCACTTGCTCCAACTCTGATAATTGCAAACCTACAGGGTGAAAGATTCCACTTCAGCTTCAGGCTTCTCACGAGCAGATCCAATGTTAGTTTTCCCATTGTACATTTACCTGGTCTAATATACCATATGTTACATAAACTGGCCCCTATAATTGGCACGGCTACGCAATAGAAAACAGTAATCTTCGTATGACATCTACATGTGGAAACATCCCCAAAGTAAACACTGAATACATGTAACCCATTCTGATAATACAAGTCAGCCAAAATGTATGATGTAATATTACTTTCATCAATCAAAGGAAACTAACCCTCAAGGTACTAGACGAGAACTGTAGGCCACTGGAGAAATTGTTATCAGTTTGTGAAATGTTGTATGAAAATGAAGAGCCAACATTTGCAGACTGGCCAGGAATGGGAGGTTGGAGCAATGCTGAAGAACCTGCAGAAGTTGATGGAATGACCTGCAACAAAAGCCAAGTCACTCGAAGTCTCTCCAGATGAACCACTGTATCTCCAAAAACATAAAATGCAAAGATTGACTAACAGGACTTGAAGATGACTGTTGAGAGCTTCCAGAAGTGACATTAGCATTCATATAAGAGAAAGAAGCCCGACAAACACTATATCCAGGAGGGGGGATAAATTTCCCTTGGGCAGCTTCCTGAGTTGAATCTGCATTTGGAGTTGAAGAGCTTGTAGTTGGTTCTCCAGTGGCTGAACTCATAACAGATGTCTGTGAGCTTGAAGACTGTGTTTCCTGGGGCAGCCAAGCTGGGGATGCCATTTCACTGCTAAAATTACTTGAAGAAATAAAAACAGTGATCCTCTAGTGCTGCTTCTTTGAGATAATTATTTTGCTTTCATCTATTTGGTTGGCCTGTCATATTTTATTTCAAATTTATGTACTTGTAGTTTTTTGGTATAAAAAGAAAATGTTTTATTTCAAATTTAAGAGAGAGAGAAGTTCCAGGAAAAGATTAAGAAGGTCTTCTATAATAATGGAATGCAACAACAAAGTAAATACAAATCCACTTAAGAAGACACTCTCTCTGCTGCAGGGTGATGGTTACTTTCGATTTCCCAGAGTTAAACTGATTCATACTATTTCACAAAACATTTTGAAATGCAACAGTATGCGACTTATAATAGTTTCCATGAAGTTTACAAGTCTCTAAAAGCATATTCTCAAAGAAAAATTAGATGTGACTCGCACAGAATATTGGCAAAATTGACCCTTGAAAAGTGAAAAAACATAAATTAAAATGGGAACAAAGGGATTCCCATTGACATACTACTCAACAATATCTCATTATCTTTTACTTCTGCAATTTAATGGTAACTATTGACAATTGTGAAGATGAAATGCTTGTCATAATCAACTTTTTTTTGACAGGATTCCGCTATCAATCATACAAGTGAAAAGTATATGGGTATACATTCTGTGTAAAAGGGAAACACTAGTTACAGTTTGAAGAGACAATTAGAGAAGGAGGGAGGCAGTCATAGCCAAAATAAAAGGAGAAAAATTACATGTAATATTGTTTACAACTAATTTTGAACTTTCTTTATTCATCTTGATCAACTTATCTTCGTGCGGACAAAATAAACATTCTTCCTGACGTGTTTCCATCTACATTTCTAAATCTGATTAAAATTGATCAAACGAAAAAAATTCCTTTTTTAATGTAGGCACAAACATCTTACATCACATGGGGGTTGTTTGCTAGTGTGTATGAGAATAGTACTGAAGAGAGTGTCTTAGAAATCCAAGAATTAATAATGTAGGGATTAGTTATGCTAACATTTTTTTTTTGATGACCATGGTGTCCCGGCCAGCTTTTGCGCACCTAGACTAATTCCACAGGATACATGTCACCTCCCACCAGCAACATGGCTTGCTATGTATTAGTTATACATAGGATAATACCAACTAGGAAGTACAACTAATATTTGTATTAGTTATACATATGTTAAAAAAGTATATCAAACAAGGGATTAGTTATATCAAAGCTAATACATGTATTATTTTCTGTAATACATCCTACCAAACGACCCCACAATGTACAACATTTAGGGTACATATTTCACATGTACATAGTTTAAGATTGCAGTTTCGGAATCCTACACAACTTAAGTTGATCCCCTCAAATTTCCACATTACCACATATTTTACATTTCTCTTTTGTATGCATGCAAGAGTTATTACAAATTGGAGAATGCAATGAGAATTCTCTTTTAGGAAGGGAAGGAGGGAAAGAAATTTCACTTAGGAGAGTGGGAAAATATTTTCTCAAGGGTTTCATTTCACTATTTTCTGCACAAGCATAAAAGAAGTTTAACTTTGTTGATTAGAGTCAGAAGTTTACTTCCCCCCTCCCCCCCCCCTCTTTTTCCTTTCTCTCAAATTCAATTTATCAATTATAATGTTCTGTGTCTAATATTATCTTTATATTATATGCATATTATTAGTTGTTAGGTTTTTTTTCACTGTCTTTTTCCATTTCATACACTCAAGCCGAGGGTCCTCCGAAAATAGCCTCTCTACCTCTACGAGGTAGGGTTAAGGTTTGTGTAGACTCTACCCTCCCTAGACCTCACTTGTGGAATTTCATTGGGTATGATGTTGTTATTGTATATTATATGCATATGAGTCGATCAATTAACTGTGCCTCAAACTGCAAATGCTTTGATGGAATATCAATCCCATAAGAACCATTAAGATTAGGTGTTTAGTTAGGCTTTAGAATTGGCACCTTCTCTCCCCTGTAAAAATTATGGATAATTTTTTTGAATTTTGTTAGCTCCCTCACTCTAGCACAGTAGGGTTTAAGGGGGTTTATCTTTTTGGCTGATTTACAGGTTTTTGCACAGTTAGCTTCATGTTATTTTCATGTTTGAAGCAACTTTGATTTTAGTTGTAACCATTGCATCTCCTTGATGTTCTAATATAATTTAATTAATTCACCAAAAAAATAACTGAGCCTCAACTTTGCACTAGATGAGGTCAACTGTACCAGTTCTCTATGTCAATTCCTTCTATTTGGACCCATATTTCATAATGATGATGTCCGGGTTAGCTTGCATGCACATCGACTATTATATCACATAGATGTTACCTCCACCAACACAAGTATTGGTAACTCTGTCGACGGAAGCTTAGGCAAATGGGAAGAAATCAATAGCGGTGTTTGTCTCTATTGAGACTTGAACCATGGTCTCCCAGGTTTGCACTCACTTTATTGACAACTAGGTCACACCATAGGTGTATTGGGGATCATTTTGTTCCACTACTGAACAATTTGAAATTACTTGTATCGCTTTCATTAATAGCATACATATAGCTTTGAGATCCATAAAGGAATATGGCTTAGACATGCAACATAAAGCATGTAACATATAACAAAAAGAGATGTGGTTAGGGCGCTGTTTTAGTCCAGTTAAACGGCATAGAAATTAACAGTACTAAGCAAGTGAAATACAAAAAAAAACTCCACATCTGATATTTAATTCTTCAATCCCTCTTTTTTCTCTACATCAATTCAAAATATGCTGTGAATTTAAATATAAATTTCCATACAAAATATTTTATTCCTCGACACCAAATTAGTTCAGGTCGGCTACATGAGTCCTTCCGCTCTATTCCAGTTTATTCTTATATTATACAACAACAACAAACCTAATGAAATCCCACAAAGTGAGGTCTGGGAAGGGTAGAGTGTACGCAGGCCTTACACTACCTCTCTAAGGTAGAGAGGCTATTTCGGGAAGATCCTCAGCTCAAGCAAATCAATTACTACTGTCATGTTGCATTAACAGTGCTAAGTAAGTGAACTTAAATCTTTTATGTGGATATGAGAAGAAACTAATTGAGCTTTTTTTACCGTAGCTCATCAATCAATCAACTACGCTTCATTTCGAACTAGTTGGAGTCCTACAGGTCCATTCCATTTCATTCGAGCTTATTTCTTCCAACACTGGCAATTAAGGGGGTTGCCAAAATCTTTTCACATCATTCTCATTTGGTAGGGCATACCAAGGCCTAACAAACACAACAAATTAAAGAGCTTTACCTAATTTCACCAACACCTATTTCAAGTCCCATAGCTAGGGTTATAGTACTTATACTAAAAAAAACTATGGCCATATGACGAATGCATATCTGTTGCTATTCAAGCTCAAGCATGGAGATGTTTAGAGACAGAACTATAAGGGGAAACATAGAGCAAGTAGGGAGAGTGAGGAAAAGGGTACTAATTGAGCCTTTTTTACGGTAGCTCATCAATCAATCAATCTACCCCTCATCTTAAACTAGTTGGAGTCCTACATGTCCATTCAACTTCACTCAAGCTTATTTCTTTCCAACACTGGCAAATTAAGGGGGTTTCCAAAATCTTACACATCATTCTCATTCGGTACCAGGTCTCCTAACAAACATTACAAATTAAAGAGCTTTACACAATTTCACCAACACCCATTTCAAGTCCCATAGCTAGGGTTATAGTAGTTATACTAAAAAAAAAAGCAAGGGGCATATGACGAATGCATATGTGTTGTCATTCAAATTCAAGCTTGGAGATGCTGGCACTGAATAGAGAGAAAAAACTACAAGAGGAACCATAAAGCATGATACAGAGAATGAGAAAGGGTACGAATTGAGCCTTTCTAACCGTGGCTCATCAATAAATCAACCACACCTCATCTCGAACTAGTTGAAGTCCTACACATCCATTCAGTTTCACTTGAGCATATTTCTTTCAACATTTCCAATTAACAAACACTACAAATTAAAGAGCTTTACACAATTTCACCAACACACCTTTCAAGTCCCATAGCCAGGGTTATACTATTAGTTACACTAAAAAAAAAATACGGCCATATGACGAATGCATATCTGTTGCTATTCAAGCTCAAGAACGAAGATATTTAGAGACGGAACTATAAGTGGAAACAAAGAGCAAGATACAGAGAATGAGAAAGGGTACTAATTGAGCCTTTTTAACCGTAGCTCATCAATCAATCAACCACGCCTCATCTCGAACTAGTTGAAGTCCTACATATCCATTCAGTTTCACTTAAGCTTATTTCTTTCCAACACTTCCAATTAACGGGGTTACCGAAATCTCACACATCATTCTCATTCGGTAGGGCATACCAAGTCACCTAAGAAACATTACAAATTAAAGAGCTTTACACAATTTCACCAACACCCATTTCGAGTCGCATAGTTAGGGTTATAGTAGTTATACTAAAAAAAACTATGGGCCATATGACGAATGCATATATGTTGCCATTCAAACTCAAGCTTGGAGATGTTGGACATTGAATAGACAGAAAAACCAACAAGCGGAAACATAGAGCGGGATAGAGAGAGTGAGAAAGGGTACTAATTGAGCCTTTTTAACGTAGCTCATCAATCAATCAATCAACCACACCTCATCTCCAACTAGTTAAAGTCCTACATATCCATTCAGTTTCACTTGAGCTTATTTCTTTCCAACACTGCCAAATTAACGGGGTTACCGAAATCTCACACATCATTCTCATTCGGTAGGGCATACCAAGTCTCCTAACAAACACTACAAATTAAAGAGCTTTACACAATTTCACCGACACCCATTTCAAGTCCCATAGCTAGGGTTATACTAGTAGTTACATCAAAAAAAAAACTTCAGCCATATGACGAATGCATATCTGTTGCTGTTCAAGCTCAGGCACGGAAATGCTTAGAGAAAGAAAACTATAAGCAAAAACATAGAGCGAGAAAGGGTACCTGTGAACACGGAGAGTGAGAGGAACTGAGCGATTGGTTGAATTGACGGAGAAATGGCATGCAGAGATACGGCCCGCTGTGTGAGTGAGGAGACGAAATGTGAAGGATCAGGGCTTTTTGCAGAAGAATTGGGGCAAAGCACCATGAATATACCCTTATTTTTTTAAAATTAGGTTGAAATTGTCGATAAATTTTATTTAGACACTTAAATTATAGTTTGCTACGATAGATTTGATTTCAATTGACATTTAGGTCCTTTAATTTGATTGTGCAAAAATAGCCATTACCACGAAAAAAACGAGTGCATATTTGTGCATCATTAAAGTTGAAAGACATAGATATTAATTGACTTCAAGTTAGATGAATGTTTATATATGATAATGTATTGCTATTAAACACTTTGGACTTATGAATTTTGAAAAGGAAAAGATTGTGTGTGTTCTCAAGAGTTTATTACGTAAATAAATTTAGTATAACTTACATAAATCTCATAGTGTAAGACTTAAATTACATTCTATCCCTACTGTTTTATATTTTACAAAAATTCCTTAAAATATCAGTCATTCAGATACATAATTGGCTGTCCAGATACATAATTGGTTGTCCGGATACATTAATGCTGCCCTACAATAAGTGTCAATCTGTTGCGCTAAAACATGAAATAAATCCGAAAATTTAATAAAATCTCATAAATTACGCTTACGTTTTTTACTATCAATTAGATTGATTTAATATATGTATTAATGTGCTTCATATTTATTGTATCAGATACATAGATGCAAGATCTTCACATTTTGCCTCAAACTGAACAAACTCTTTATAATAACATTTTTGTATCACCATTTATGAATTTGATACAGATACTTGTATGGGACTTTAATATATCATATATACATAAGTTAATAAGTATCAGATGTATTGTTATGTGCCAAGATCACTATTATGTAGTCATGACACGTTTGTTATGCATCAATTTGTTAATCACTTTATTAGATGTCTATCTACAATAGAAAAAGACGATATCGACGGATTCAGTTACAATTTTTTTACCACACATATTTAGCTATGAAAATAGTAAGGTTTATGTATCACTCATGTGATTTGGTAGTGTGTTTTGTATCAAGTATCAAATGATACATGATAAATGATACATTTGGTAGAAGTTTTGTATCAAGTATCAAAACTAATTAAGGTTATGTATCAAAACTAATACTTGAACATGATACAATGTGCATGATAAAATTGTAATGTATCGTAGTGTTGAAACAAAGACATTATACATTAATTAAGAAATAAAATTAACTTAATAAAATAAAAATCTAGTTAATGTATCCCAAACTATAGTCGTAAGATAATTTTGTAATTTGAACACGATACATTGTGCATGATGAAATTGTAATGTATCATAATGTTGAAACGAAAGTATTATACATTAATTTAAGAAACAAAAACAACTGGACACATTAAAAATTTGAACCATATATATCAGAAAAAGATGAACAAGAAAAAATCGGAAAAATAATAATCAACAATCTGATTTGTTTAGACTTTTCCTTCTCAACATTCACTTTAGAAAACGAATGTACATCCATTTTTTTCTACATTCACTTTAAAAGACGAATGTACATCCTTCTTCTCCTTCTCTAAACATTCACTCTTGTATCCTTTTTTCACTGTTAACAATGACGTCACCCATGGATCTCGATCCGAAAACCTTATCAGAGCCCATGAATAGATCATTTTCTTCAAAGATTGTTAATCCTAGATCTTTTTCTTCAAAGATAGCACACCACATAACATATACAACTAGTCTACCTTTTTTTGGGGGTTTTCCACATTCACTTTAAAAGATGAAATTTCATACTTTTTTGACTTCGTCTTCTAAATATTGAGATTCTCCATTGTTAATGAATCCTACAATCTTTTGGATCAATTTTCATCCCAATCATCATCATCGGAATCATAATGAGTTGATTATATCTATTTTCATGAAAAATTTCATCATCAAAGTCAAATACACAAGGTACCATACTAAAAAGAGGAAGCATAATTCATATCATGTATCAGAAAATTGTAAAGAAAAAGTTAATTTAAAAAAAAAAGGACATCTGAAGAACTGGAATAAAAAAATTGATGAAGAAATAGTTCTACATCTTTAGGTTCTTGAAATCAATGAACTTGAGAGAGAATAGATTCAAAATTAAAAAATTGAGTAATTGATGTAATTGTTGATATATGGGAGTGATTTTAGGCGTAAAATAGGAACAAAATCATTGATTGGAAGGGATGTGAATAATGTATCCGAAAAAGGAGAGAAAAAGAGGGAAAAAGGGATTTTTGAAATATTTTAAAATGGTAGAATATTTTAGAAAATATGAAAAGAAAGATTGTGTAGTTAAGTAATTTATCCATAAATGTATCACTTAAATATATTATCTCCTTGATTATATGTGTTTGCCCAAACTGTAAATCTAAAGCTTATTGTAATCGATGTTGATGTGTACAATTAAATAATGTGATGTATTTTAGGCTCAAGTCATCTGTAGCCCTTTAAAGTTGTTTGTATAATTCGTTTAAATACCTTAACTAACGCTTGTACCTATTGAACACATATGCCCCTTAAAATTGATACCTATTTGACATCTTTTTGGCAATCAATAAAAAATATGAGATGTGTGTACTACACTCGATATGACATAGAAAATTGATAAATTAAATGACGACATGTGGCATTTGAATCCAAAAATTTATTTAAAAAATGATATTCTAAAAAACAACTATTTTAGTCTATTTACTAACTAAAAAAAATTGAAAAAGAATTTTCGAAAATGCCTACCCACCAATAAAATGATGACACGTGGCATTGAATTCAATTTTTTTAAAAAGCTCTATTTAAATAATTCAAAAATAATTTTATGAATATAAAAACTTATTTTTGTTTTTATTTTTTTATTTAGCACCCCTGCCCCAACCCATTTCCTCTTCACCGGTGCCGGCGGTAACTACGACGCCAACAAATCATTGCCCTATCTCTTTCTTCTCCTTCATTCAATTTTATCCCTTTCACTAGCATAAGCAGTGCATCACCTTCGTGGCATTAGTCGTGGAATGATTCAGTGGCAGAGCCAAAAATTTCATCAAGGGTGTTCAACCTTTAAAGAGTCGATAAATCCGCCAAAAATTTCGCCAAGGGTGTTCAATCTTTAAAGAGTCGATAATTTTTTTTAGCGGAGTGGGTACACAATACATTTTTTTTTACCGATGAGTAGGTGCACAAAAATTAAAATTTATGTGTTTTTTTGTTTAAAAAGAGATTTTATCGGAGTGGGTACACAATACATTTTTTTTACCGATGAGTAGGTGCACAAAAATTAAAATTTCTATGTTTAAAAAGAGATTTGTATTTAAAAATACAACTAGTGGGGATCGAACCCCAGACGTCCATGAGGTAAATGAGTGTGCCTACCGCTAGACTATCTGCCTTTGTTGTGTGAAGAGTGTTCAATTTATAATATATCCACATATTAGACTATATTTTGCCTATCTACCCGCTATAATTTTCCGACGAAGGATGTTCATCTGACCACCCTTACTAGGCTGTAGCTCCGCCTCTGGAATGATTATGATTTATAACATTTTATGGTAATAAATGATTCGTCGAATCAATATTTGAGACGTACATCTACACAAGAAAAAAAAGAGCAAGAGAAGAACCGTATAGTGTGAGAGAAAGAGAGAGGTGCAAGGAATGGGGTGGGTTGTACATGTGCGTAAGACAACTGATGAAAATGGTGGATGAGAAATTGAGAATAGTTGCAGGTAAGGAAATTTTGGGATGCAGGGGACGAAGACGACTCTTTCTTCTTTTTTATTTTTGTTAAATATTTCCTTTTTAGAAAAAAATAATTTAGGTGTATAAGTTAGAGAAAAAAAAAGAAAAAAAAATATTTTGATAGCTTTACGCGCTAAAAGAGAGTATACCACGCGTTTTTTGACATGTCAGCATTTTGTGTCCAATAGGCATGACTTTTAAACTATTGAGGTGTTCAATAGGCACAGCCTATAGTTAAGGTGTTTAAGTGAAATATGCGGACAACTCTAAAGAAATGCATATGACTTAAGCCTATATTTTATGTAGCATTTAAGGACACATGAATAATTTTTCTTACAATTTGAGTCGAAAGTATCTAATGAAAATGTTTTATATTGTATTCGGATGTTCAGTTGAAATATGACATGGTTCAGGTATCTACATTAAATTTATAAGCAAACTCAAGAGGACTTAGAGCCCGTTTGGATTGACTTAAAAGTCGGTCAAACCTACTTTTAAGTCAATTTTTGATTTCTGAAAGTGTTTGACAAATATAAAAAATAACTTAAAATAAGTTAAAAATGACTTAAAATAAATTACGAAGTGTTTGGCAAGGTAAAAAATGACTTAAAATAAGTCAGAAACCAAAAGTAGGTCCCCCCCTACTTTTGATTTTTTGACTTAAAAGTCATTTCAGTTTAACTTTTTATTTTTGACTTAAAAGCTAATTTTTTTAAGCCAATCCAAACGGACCCTTAGTTTATTTTGCCATATTTACCAAAATAAAAATGTATGGACTTAAAATTTGTAAATTAATATTTATATTTGATTTGTTTTTGTAAACGGAGTCAAACACAGTATGTTATTTTTTATTTTAAAATGAAAACCAAATCAAATCAAACAAAGTTAAGAAAAAATGTTGTTTTATTTTATGTTTCTATTTTCCCTTATTATTATTACCAAATTAAGGAATGTTAATCGAAATACAAATGAACTTTTGTGAATATGCTTATACAATCCTTTTTATTGTTAAAAGCGTATAATCAAAAGTAATTAATTATCAAAATTAATATGCTTGGTCTTATAATTTTATATACTCTCCAAATCGTCTAATATAATTGTAATTTTGTGCATTTATTATTTTTATCTAATTTTGTTTGACCTTGTTTATCGATATTATCTTATCATACTTTGGTTTGATCTAGTTGGATTCTAGTGTGTTTAGCTTTCATTTGTCTAAGTTTTGGCCTAATATTGAATTAAAATATTTAATTGCAAAGTAAATTTCTTAATATCCTGTATTTTGATTTTATTTACTTTTGTACTCTTGTAAAGGTATTGAATTTTTTCACTTTGTAAGAGAACGATTTTTGATTTTGCAGTATGTGAATAGTTATATTCACTCACTGGCAGAGACGGACCCACCTAATTGTGTGAGGATGCATGTGCACCCAGTAATCTTTTTTTTTTTTTTGTATATATGTATAAATAGTCCAATAAAGGATTATATATACAATGGTATACTTTATAATCATAACTTATTTGAGTATACACGTTAAAGTTGTGTCATTATATCGCATCATTGCGAGTTCAAGCCTAGCTAAGAGGCTATTTTTTTTCTCCATTAAAAGCAATGGTGCCATTTTGGTTTGAACTTTTATGAAAGGAAGGTCTAATGCTTTATTTTTTTATTGCATCTTAAAATTACCTTCCTAGCGTATTCTTTAAGACGGAAGAGGAGATTAATATTTTCAACAATAGGATCTTGAGTGTTTATTATTATAATAGAGAGTATTATGTGTCAATCTCAAATTTTGTCACTTTTTTTTATAGACAGGTTATTGTGTATTATTTTTCAAGTAATAAAGAAATCTGGAAAGAACTTATTTGTGTCAGACACAATTAATATATTTATTTAAGTTTCTTCTTTATTTGAAAGTATTATTTATCCTTTTTGACACTATAATATCTGATAAATTATCATACTAAAATGATACAATACTTGGACCAATATTTTACAATATGTTACTCCCTCAGTCCACTTTTATTTGTCATGTTGCGCTTTTCGAAAGTCAATTTGACTAATTTTCGAACTTAAATTAGATTACATTAATTCGATATTTTATACAAAAAAATTAGATATTCAAAACCTATACGAAAAGTACTATACATTGCAATTTTTTGCATATCAATATGATAAAAAATATATTATAAAATGTTAGTCAAAGTTTTTATAGTTTGACTCTAAAAATGGAAAGTATGACAATTAATAGTGGACGGAGGGAGTATTATCTATTATTTTTGACATTATAAAGAATTTTCAATATTTGAAATTGGCCAATAGTCCATTTAGCAGTAGAAGGGTGCTAATTACCCAAAAAGAATAATCTCCATATATTTTATTTTTTTCAAAGTGAGTTTGTAATTCTATTAGCCCACCATTATATTGTGTCTTGTGGAAAGCATTTGTTTTATTTGATTATATTTGTTGTAAAATAATATTTATATTTGAATACAATTTTAAAATAAATAGTGAGTTGAAAAATAAGTTATAAATTATTTCATTTGAATACAATTTCAAGTTGAATTTGAAAATTTAATAAGCAAACACTAATTTTTAAATAAAATAAAATGTTACTTTAAAAATAATAACTACTTTTTACAGCCAAATATGTCCTAATTTTACATGTCCACTCAATATGAAATAACTTAAAGAATTACGATAAGTACATAAATATCACTTTGGGGATGAAATGCTTTTTATTTTTACTCATATAAATAGGAAATTTCTTCACTAATACTTGTGAAATGGTGTCCATGATTGATGGACGATGCTAATAATTTTGTTCTCTAGTGGCATGAAGTGGGAATAGTTATGGTGTTGATTGTGGTGGAGACCAGTGGCAGAGCCAAAATTTTCAATAAGAGGGTTCAAAATCTGAAGAAGTGAACACACGAACTAGTAATATTTTCCGCCAAAGGGGGTTCGGATGAACCCCTAAGAACATGGTGGCTCCGCCCCTGGTGGGGACTATAGAAATAGGTGAACGATGTTTGTTATCGTTGTTGTTGGTTGGATTTAATGATTTGTGGACAATTGTATAATGTGATTATACAGTTCTGACTAATGCTTAGTGATTTTTATAGTAATTGTCCGTGATAGTTATGAGATGCTTGATAATAATAACAAATAAAATAGTGATAAGTATTATATTTACTTAAAATTTTAAGTGAACATTTTAATGAGATTATATGTTGTATAAAGTATGAATGTTTTTAATCTATTAAAAGCTAATATATGAGTTTTTTTAAAAAATTAAACAAATAGATATACTTAAAATTAAAAATTTGAATGATTGACGAGAGGGAGTTGCTCGGATGGTAAGCACCCCTCACTTTCAACCCGAAGGTTGTGAGTTCGAGTCATCAAGGAAGCAAAAAGAGTGCGAGCTCCTAAGAAGGAAAATAAAAAATAAAATTTTTTCAATGATTCAAACCTTAATTAAAATAAAAATAAAGAATCTAAGCGCACATTTAACCTCATACTAAACAAGTTATTATATTAATGTCCATGGCATTATGCCACTACAGGTAGGGTCGGGCATAAAATACTAAAAATCAAATTAAATTAATTTTGTTGGTAATTTTGTATTTGGTATGGTATTCAGGAGTAAAATTTTAGAATTACGGTATTTGAATTTGGATTTGGTATGAGACATTAGAATCATTTTGTATTCGGTATTTCCCGAATACCGAATTATTTACTTAATGAAAGTCATATATCAACAAGTTCATAACAAGTTCGTAGAAAAGGTTAAATAGTAAACATAAACAATCCAAATATATATGTCTTTTAATTGCATCAATTTAAGTTTCTTGATGTCTACTTACTCGTTGATTTTCTATTATATCGTGCATCTACATAGAAAAATAGATATAATTGGAGCAATAATAGTAACTTTGTAATACAATTGTCTACAAATTCAATATGGTATTACCGAATATCATACCGAACTGAAGTTTGATTTAATGATTACCGAATTATCAAATCGAAATTTAAAATTTTGATATTTAATATCTACTTTTAACTATCAATTGTCAAATTATTGAATTTGAAATTTAAAAATTCCGAACCAAATACCAAACGTCCACCCCTAACTATAAGTAAAGAATTATGGGTGAAAAGAACACGTTGCACAATAACCTGAGTACAAAATTACAAGAATAACCTTAATTTGAATGGATTCATACTTATTAATTTTTTAAAAACTAAAAATAAAAAATTTTGTACTATAAGAGTGGTCAGACTTACATTACCTTTTAAAAAAGAAATAAACTTTATCATGTGATATATATATTTTTTCTATATTCACATCTCCATTATTGAACTCAACTTGTTCAATTAATTAAATTTACGTTGAATGAAAGATAAAAAGATTCAAATAATATTCTATTCCACATGATCTTGTAATGACCTGTTCCCGTCGTTATAGAAAAGTTAACGAGGAAAAATTTTGGGTTGGATTTTTTTTTGGTAGTAACTTGAATTTCCTAGCCTAGTCCAGATTTGGACGAAATCGAAGTCAGTGAGGTCTAGGAAAATCTGGTAATGAATGAGAGATTTAATAATGGTTTTGATTGCGTGAGTGGATATCTAAGACATTAAGGAACCCGTACGACTTTACGGAATTGAATTCGGGCGAGTAGAATTCTCGGAATTGATCTTAGCGTGAACAGATGTTTTCTGAGTGTCGTGGGATGAAGGTGTGTTGTGAAATGGGGGTTGGGAGCTCTTAATTCGACATTCTATTTTCGTGCAAGCCGTTGTGGCGGGATTATTCCCGCCAGGGCGGGGCAGCCATAGCGGGACAATAGCGATTTAAGTCAGAAATAAACCCCAAAATCATTTTATTCTGCAAGTCTCGACTTTTGAGAGCTAGTAGACGACCCCAGGTGCTTTCTTGATAGTTTTCCCCCATCCTTGAGGCTAAAGGTAAGGTTTTAACTCCCCGAATCCGTTTTTCAATCCATAAAATGTAAATTCGTGGGTGATTATCGATGAGGGAGGGTTTTGATCTGGAAATTATGGTGGAAAAAACCTAATCTGGGTATTAGGATCTTGGATTTGGTCTAGAGTTATTGGGTTTGTTATAATCCGAATAATTAAACCTTTGATTGTTTATCCTTGCGTATATTAATTGTTTGTAGACCTAGAACAAGCGGAAAGAATCCGAAAAGGGAAGATTCAAGTGCCTTAGGGGGATTCAAGCTTGGATTCGAGGTAGGTAATGGTTGTGATTTCATGTTGTTGTGATATATGTTTGTAATTGCTTCATTATAATGCATGTATGTATGTGAATGTTGCATTATTGATCACCCTAATCGTAAATGAGTATAATTGAATAATTATATGCCATAAATCACCTCTTGTTGTATGATTGTGAGAATATACATTGTGATTGTGATTGTGGTTTGTTGAATGAATCGGGTGTTACGTTCCGACACACTAACTTGGATCGGTTGCCACGTTTCGGCATAAATATGGGATCGGTTGCCACGTTCCAGCATAAACATTGGATCGATTGCCACGTTTAGGTATTGATATGGGATCGGTTGCCACATTCCAGCATAAATATTGGATCGGGTACCACAAACCGGTAGACTAACAGTTTGGGTTTGGGTTCCATGAGATGACCATTGAATTGGGTTCCGTGAGTGGTCTATTAAATTATGTTGTGTATCTACTTGTGATGATTACGTTCATATCTAATGGTGATTGAGGTTGAAAGACCATTTGTTGCTCTAAAATGATAACCAATGTGTATTATTGAGAATGTGGAATGCTACATTGATCCGAAAAGATGACTAATATTGTATATGTTCGGTATATGCCTGTTTTATAATATTGTGGTTACTTGCTTATGTTTCACTTATTGGGATAACCGCGTGATCCTACCAGTACATTGTAGTTGTGTACTGATAATGCACTTGCTTGTTCTTTGTTGAGTACATGGCGTCTTCAGGCAGCTATTGATAGACCTCAGCTAGGTGACTATTGAGTGTGACCGGATTCAAGGGTGAGTCAGTTCTTCCTGGTTGCCATGAATATCTCTTATTTAAGTTCACTTTTTTCGGACTCAGACTATTTGTTTAAGGTGTTTGTTTAGTTTTGGGGTTGTACCCCTTGTTCTTAGACTTGTCGTTAGTAGAGTTTTGGTACAATGACTTTCAGGTTCTAGAGGTTGTTCTTCGACATTAGTTTGGTTAAGTTATTTGTTTAAACCTTTGGAGTTTATGGGGACTCCGTATTTCTTTTGGTCATTTAAACTTGCTTATGTATCTTTAAATGCATAATTTTTGGTTAAGTTGTTTAGTCTGGGTTGTAGACTTATAGTAATGGTTCTCCCACCGGAGGGTTAGTTTGGGTGCCAATCACGACGGTCTGGGTCGTGATAGATCTGAACTCAAAATATCTATTTAAAAATTAAGTGATTCTAACTATTTCACCACATGTCTTATGATTAATTCGAGATATAACATAACATTATATTGTTTCACCGGTCTAAAGAATTCAATATTGAGATTAAAAATTCAAATAAAAGAATTCAAAAATATATATAACTAGTGAATATGTCCGCGCTTCGCGCGGTCATAAAAGGATTAGTTGAATTTACAATTAACTCTAATCCATTTAATCTAAAATGAAAGTAAATGTATTAACAATCATAAGCGTGAACATACGATTTAAAGGATCGTCGATCGAAACTAATAACAACAATTTGTAGATGGAACCGTGGAAACACCTTTAAGATTTTTATTGCTCGTATGACAACCCTTGATACGATCAAATTGATTAGAAATTATAGTAACATATATTTTAGAAGAATGCATTCATTATGATCGAACTATTTTAAAATACTTTCACTTTCTTTTTCTTTTTCTTTTTCTGGAAGCACCAACCATTAATAGTTCTTTTGGTAAATCCTTCCTAATATAGTCATAGATTCAAATGTACCTTTAACGTCCAAAAAGAAAAACTATTTTCAATGATAAATTCATTTTAATTACATTATTAAAACATACCCCATTGAAGAATAGTAATAAGATATTAAAAAGTTAGTATAACTCAAATTATATATTTTTAGCTCATATCAAAATATTATTACTTTGTTGATTTGTAGAAAGTAAAAAAATGGTATTGAATGCGTCTATGAAATATTTGGACTATTTAACAAATATATTAAATTATTAGCAAATAATAATAATAATAATAATAATAATAATATAACACTAAATAAAAAAAACTTCATCTCTTTCCATTTAAAGTTATACCTTTTTCAAACATATGATGGAATTCTCAATTGCTCAAAGCCTTTCATTTGCAAACCTTACAAAATAAAATACACACAAAAAAATATTATTACAAATAAAAAGGGAAAAAAAATCATAACTACAAAATTAGGAAGGGGTTGTCTAAAAATATATATTAAAATTGACTATTAAATATAAAGGTTTGATTATTACTATAAAATAAAGAAAGCAAATATTTTAAAAATCTTTAAGTTTGGCTATAGGAACTTGATGAAATAAACCTCTTAGCATCTCAAAAAATGTAGACGACTCCTCATTAGCTTTTCAAAAGTAAAGCTAACCACTTTTATAAATCAAATAATATGAAAGTATGAGAAAAGAGCGAATGTTTAGAACAATATCATATAATGATTATAAAATATTTTTAAAGTGCAATTTTATATTTTTGAGAAAATTCACATTATCATTGCTTTCCCCCAAAAGAGAAAATAATGAGTAACAAAAATACAAAAGGAATGATATGTAGATAAACTCGATCAACATATAAATGAAAAGATAGTAAAGAAAAATGAAGATTGTCAAGCACTCATAAAAAGAAAAATGAACTCGATAAAAAAGTTTTTTTGTCAAAAATAAAGAGGATGAAGTAACTATTATAACATAAACGGTTACTGATTATATTAAGAAAGTGACTATTGAAATTTTGAGAATTTCATAAATACTTTAAATCAAAAACACATAAAATATATATATATTTGCTTACCATGAGAATTATTTGTGAGAGTGACAAAAGTATTGAAGGATAAATCTGCAACCAAAAAAATAATATAAGAAGAAATAATAGAATTAATATTCACTCAAGTCTTTTTGAAAAATGTAATAAAAATTGATGATTATGAAAAATGTATATCCAATTGTGCTCAAATTTATATGGATACTCTTCCATACTTGGAATATCAAAAGACATGAGAAGAGAAAGTAACATTAAGGTTAGGAATAGAAACGAAAAGCCAATAATAATTAATCATAATTGTCAGTTTTAATTCATTTAAAATGGAAGTTTCATCTATTATTCAATACTCATTTATGCACTTATTTTTTAAGGAAAAATTCAGAAATAATTTTCTAAAAAAGGAAAAAAAATAAAATTGCAAATACTAGCCATTGGAGGGTGCCACATCAGCGATTCTAGATCCAACTTTATATTATATATAGATTTCTTAAGCAAAGAGCTTCAACATCTTTTTATATATATACATAAATATATATACAATTTTTTTAACGATTTTCTTGTTATTGATATATATATATATATATATATATATATATATGTAACACCCTGACTTTTCAAAACGTCAAAATTAACTTGTATCTTCGTGGAAAGATAAGGAGGGTGGGTAATAAATTAAGAATGATGTGTTATGTCATATTTTAAGTGTTCAAGGGTTGTATCTCAAGTTTTGAAGTTAGGTAAGTGGAAAAATAAAGTTGGCGAAAGTTATCGTAAGTTCCTTTTTAAAGATTTCTCTGAAATTTGGGTCAAATATATTGGATATTTTCTCCCAATATATAAAGAGTTAGAAAGCCTATCACCCATTAAATCGAAGGCCTGCGAATCCAGTTTGCAACACATAAAACCCCGTATCCAACCGATATCAGAGTAAAAAGTTATGAGGGTTTTACTACGGACTGTCGAGGCAGAATCCGGATCGGGTAAAAAATGTGGTATGTCGGCTTAATCAACATTTTAAGCCATGAAAACATTTCTTTTCACTTCCAAACCAGAAAGAAAACTTAAGAGAGGGTTCCTATGGAGTTCTTGCATGATGAAGTTATTGGTGTTTCTTCAAGGTTTACACTTGGTTAACTAAGGAACTACGATCTTTCGAGCGTTCATTGGAAAGGTATGTTAAGGCTATTCCCTTCGTTCGGCATGTTTCCTTAGAGCTTGGGAGTGATATAATAGAGTAGTTAATGTTGGTGATCTTGTAGATGTAATTGTGAGTGGTTGACTGATTGAGTGGTTATAAACCCTCATTTTAGGGACTCATAATCTGTTAAGAACGACTCTAAGTTAGGAACGACTTGGAGATTCTTCATATATATTGTTTATAGTTAAATTGCTCGCCTTTAGACTATTCAATTGTTTGTTGTTGCCCTTGGGGCTATTGTGGTTAGTTGTTGAGCTATGAATTGCCTATGGGGGCTATGATGTTGTCTAATAGGACTATGTTATTGCCAAAGAGGGCTATATGTTGCCCACAGGGATATATTGATGCCAAAGAGTGTTATGTGTTGCCTACGGGGCTATTTTGACGCTAAAGAGGGCTATGTGTAGCCTACAGAGCTATGTTGTTGCCTAAGAGGGCTATGCGCTGCCTACGGGGCTATATCCTTGCCAAAAAGGGCTATGTGACTTCCTTCAAAGACAAGGGACTACCGATAGGAGTATGTAGATTTATTTGGCACCTTCTGGGCTTATGGGGGCCTAGGTAGGTGGTATGTTGTTTGTACCTGCCGAGCTTATGGGGGCTTGCTGTTTGATCATTTTTTGTATTTTTAGATTCAGTAGTGGGTTAGCATGCTTATCTAAATTTTGATTTCCTTACGTGATTGTTTTTGGTATATTATGATACTTGCTCATTTAGTCTATAGCCTTTCATACTATGCACATTATTTTGTACTGACGCCCCATTGCCTGGGGGGTTGCATTCATGCATGCAGGTCCCGACAAATGACCCAATAGACCTCCTCAGCAGCAGGATTGACTTCTATCCGATTGGCTAGCCCCTTTCCCCCGGAGCTGCCAAAGTTGGGAGGTTTGTTAACTTTTGTTGTATATATCTTTATGGGTAGGCTGGGCCCCTGTCCCGCCAATCTTTACTACTCTTAGAGGCTTGCAGACTAGTGTGTGGAGTGTATAACTACGTTATGGCCATGCTGGCCTAGTTTGTTGGCTTGCTGAAGCTTATGAGTTGTTTGATATATTGTCTTAATATATACCTACTTTCAGTTTTGGTATAGATATCATGGTGGCCTCGACGGCCCAATTAGGATTTCTGTGCTAGTTAGCTATTTATTTATATGAACTCTTGGGAGTAGTTGTTTCATTTATAGATATGTTGATAGGGGCCTTGCCGGCCGAAGGCTTAGTTTTAAGCCGAGATATACTTGTTTGTTTTCTTGATTGCGTGTGGCTGCCATACACTAGTAGCAAATGGTTCAGCAGGGTCGGCTCGGGCCTGAGCTTTGGCATTAGGAGCCAGTTACGCCCCTTGAGTTTGGGGAGTGACAATATATATATTTAGTATTTTCATCTTAGCTTGTGCCGCTCTTGTATTTTAAAATAAGTTTTTTTTTTTAAATTACTTTTTTGAGTTGAGAGTTTATCGGAAACAACTTTTCTACCTCACACAAATTAAAGATAAAACCTCTCTTATAAAATCACATTAAATAATTTTTCCCATGTTTTACCCTCAGCATTAAATACTTATTTTCCAAATCATTTTTCAAAACATCATTTAATAGGGGATAGTTTAGTAAAATACATGTATAAATAATTATTTTCTTAATATGTATCAAGTCAAACTGTGACAAGTAAAAATAAACGGAGAGAGTATTTTAACAACTTTGCACTCCTTTGCCTTCGCCCCGATAACCTAACATTTTATCTAAACACTATAAAATTACTTAAAAACTATTTTAATTTACGAACACTTGAAATAAGCTAATCCAAACCGACTCTTAACTAGTTTCCTCATGAACATGTTAGTTCTATTACTCTATAGTTGTAAAATTACTATTTATTCCTCAAACAGCAACAACAACAGTGAAAAATAGGAAAAAGTCACAAAAAAAAAAAAAAAAGTTTGCCAACAATTATTGGATCAACCTGCTTATTGGGACTCCCACTTGTGTTGGTGCAATTCAAGATTTACCCACAATACAACAAAATATAAAAAGTATCTTCTAATTATTTTATTTTATTTTATTTTGTTTGCACACTTCCAATTGCTCATCTTATTCTTTTATCTTATTGGTGGAGAGCCAGCTAGCAACAGTAGAACCCAAAAGACCTTCAAACCCCACAAGGCAAAAAAGTGGTATACTGTGTCGTTTGGTTAGTAACGAGTTATTTTGAGATAATTTTTTTAAAAATTAACTTTTTTAAGATAAATTATGTGATAACTTATTTCATTACTATCATAAAAAATGTGGAATTAATAATTCAAGAATTATCTAATACCTCCAACCAAACGTGAGATAAAATAATCTTATATTTTATCTTGAAATTATTTTACTCTGTATACCTCATACCATATGTCTCTTTGGTATTAGATATTTATATTGGCTTGAATAATTTAAATTTGTGTTGTATAAAGTTTATTATAGGGAAAAGGGTCTAAAAAATATATACTTCTACTTTGACCGAAATTGTTGTTACAATACCAAATTTTATGGAGGACCTTTTACCCCCTGCACTATTTAATGGTGTATTTTAAAGGTATATATATGCCAACGTGGACACGTTACTAATTATAATGATGCAATATTTATGATGTCCACGTGGACACATATATACCTTTAAAATACACTATTAAATAGTATAAGCGGGGTAAAAGGTCCTTTCCAAAGTTTGGCATTGTTACAACAATTTCGGTCAAAGTTCAGATATATTTCAGACCTTTTTTCCTTTGTTATAAAATGAAATATTTATTAGAACTTATTATTATTATTATTATAAGAATCCAAACTTAATACCTTTATTTTAAAAAATATTATTAATTTTTAATATAAAATAATTATGTAGCGGAATTCAATTTGTTTGGGACTAAGATATAATTACTATTACGATATATATAGGGTTATTTTTGTCCTTCAATAGCTTTATTTATGTATTACTTATTTTGATGTTCTTATTTCATATCTAAATTAAGGCAGATATTTTTTTTAGGACAACCAAATAAAGTAATCACACATATTTTCTATAATAACTAATGAAGAGTTTATGAAAACAACAAAAACAAATAAACAAATATTAATGCATGTATATTATTATATTAGCTTATTCAACAAACCAAACGGGCCCTTATGATTTATGTGGTTTGAACAATTTCTTATGATTAAATTATTGACTCTAACTTCTGTTCCATTTTGCAATAAAAATAATTTTATTAAAATTTGATAATTTATATTATTATTATTATTATTATTGTAAAAATTTCATTATATCAAGATAAATATATAGATTCTCGTATTTTTTTTAATGGATTTCGTAATTATAGAAGTATTTTTACATTCTGACTCTTTTTTTCCGAGTATATTTATATTATAAAATCTATTAGAATTTACCTTGAGTGTTGAGCATAGTATTTGTTGGTAGAACTTCACTAAATTATATTAACTAGTAACATTTAATTTTTTTGATAAAATAGAATAATATTAATTAACCTGATTAAGTGAGAAAAATATGTATGATTTGCTTATGCTGACTATTTCAAATCCGAATAAAGAAGGAGGATCATGATAGATTGTCAATCAACATAAAACTTATCTATTCATGACAAATCCTCATAATACAGTGATGTGAGCTTTAATGATGAAATAAAGTTTTATATAATTTATCTCAATTTATTTGAGACTCGATATAGTTATCATCGTTGTATGACATATACAAAGACATCTGAAAGTTGACACTGAGTTTCTTTAAGACACCTCGACTAAATCTTTTACCTTTCAAACACCTCTAATAAGACCCCAAGTGTACAAGTTTGACTCTTTTTGTTGACTTAACAATTACGTGATTTTCACATCAAACATGCGCGTAAAAAAAACAAAAAATCAAATTTTATGCATATTCATTTTATTTTTCAGAACAAGAGGGCATTTCTTGTCTTCTCTTACCTGCTACTTGTTTGCCTTTATTTATACACTTGTTGTCTCTCACTTTTGTTTTCATGTACACTATCATTCCTTTAATTTTGGTTGATTTTTCTCCTCATTATTTCAATTTTAGATATTCATCTTCGTTGATGAATTAGTTAAAACTACCCCTCCGTGTCAATGAAAGGTAGAGTAAATATGAAAGTTATTCATCAGATCTTAAAAACAATGCATTTTTCTTTGTACAACGTTCTTTTTACTTTATTCTATAAAATTTTCAATTCAATAATTTTTTTATCTTAGCCTAAGATTCTTAGGTAAAAGATTTTTTTTAAAGTCTTATTTTTGTACTAACACAAAAAGATTGTTAATTCATAATTTTAAAAGAAAAAAAACGATATTTTGGTGCCAATTTTTTTGGGAAGTAGTAAGAGTGACCATGGTATGATATTTGAAACCTCGGTTAGGTATTTTGATTTTTAAAATATCGTACTTCTATTATATTAAATTAATTTTGTATGATTTGATATTTTAAAATTTAATTTTGATATTTTGGGGTATGATGAATATTAATAATAGTTTTTTCATATGCAATCTATATATACTCATATAATAGAGAATTATAACTTTAAATTTTTGAAAAATATCTCAATTATATCATACTAATACCTCATACCTTATCCTTAAAAGAAAGTACAAATAATTTCGTTGTTAATTAATGACATAAAAAAGATATTTTAATTTTTACTCAAGACAGACCGATAGAGTAATGAAAGTTTCACGGTCTAAACATTTGTTTCGTACTAATACTAGGATGTGTATTATTTGTTAGTATTATAATTTATATATGAGTTATTTATGTAACTATAACTATATACTTCAATATGATATTTGATATTTTTGATATCTTCTTATAACTACCTAATATAAAAAAAAAAAAAAAAAATATATATTATATACCATATATATCAAATACTATAAAATCGAAACTATGTTATCAAAAAAATTGATTTGATATCTATCATACCATCTCCATCTCTAACACTATTTCGAGAATAAGTGTAGTTTCCCAAGTTCTTTCATATATTCTGAGACCATTTGAAAGAGAAATTCTTAATTCTTACACGATTTTTTCTAGAATGTTTTTTTCTTTTATTTATTAAATATATTTTAAAATATTTTTCGTTTTCATTTTTCAGATTTTTTTGTTGCAAAAACTGCATTTTTTTTTTTTCAGATTGGTTGTAAATTAGGTTTTTATTTTTTTCTTCTTTTCAGATTAGGCCTAAAGTATGTCGACATTTTATTTCCTGTCTTGATAATAGATAAAATGTCTAATCCCAGGTATCAACTTTATAATATACGTAAAATCATTGGTCCAAAATCTTCAATTTATTTTTATTATTATTTTTTTTAGCATAAAAGAAAAAGCTAAGACTAGATAAAGAAAAAAACTTCAACAAGATTTCTCCTTTTTTTTTCTTTTTTCTGTCATTTCTCTCACTCTGTTACCTCCACTAATACATCATGAAGTACTATTTCTTGATTCTTTGATGTTGGGTTTTTATTCTCTCGCCAAATATCTGAGTTTCATTTCATGGGTAATCTTGTGAAGCAATGTAATTTAATAAACTAATTCCCAAGTGGGGTTTTAGTATTGAAGGGGATTTTCACCTTGGTTAAGGAATCTTGGTGAAATGTATTGTCTTGGTACTGTATTTTGTGTTTTGTTGCAAACCCCTTTTACTCTACTGGGGAAAATCAATAAATCCAAGATAAAGTTCGAGTCTTTTTGATGTTTTGATTGTTGTTTTTGGTTTTTTTCTATTGTTGTGTAGCTCTAGGTGGATTCAGGAGTCAAGTGAATTGTTTTGGTATTGTATAATTTTTCTCTCCTGGAACAGTGATGGACCCCAGATAGATTTTGGGTTTTTTCTTGTTTGGGTTTCTGAAGCTCTGATTGTAGTGCTGTTTTGCCTTTTTTTTTCTTCTGTTGTTGTGTAGCTCTTGGTGGATTGAGGAGTTTAGTGAACTGTCTTGGTGCTGTATAGTTTTGTGTATTGCAACCCCTTTTAATCTCCTGGAACAGTGATGAACCCCAAATGAATTTTGGGTTTTTGAAGTTGCTGCTTTTTCCTATTGTTATGTAGCTCTGGGTGGATTCAGGAGTTAGGTGAATTTTCTTGGAAGTACTTGAATAAAGTTAAATGCTTTAGTGAAGTAATGGCTGCAGATTCTAATACAGGGTTTCATCAGCAAGCTTTATCATTTCAATCAGGGGCAATTGGGAACTCAGCATCTCAGATGATGTTGATGAGTGATTACTACAGTCATCTTGGAGTGAATTTCGATGTAAATAATAGTGGTGTAGGAGGAGGGATGTTGTATTCAGGGAATCCAACAATGATGACAACCAATAGCTCTAGTAGCAATAGTCCAAGAACTAGTCAGTATGGAAGTTGTTCAGATTCTTTTCTTATAGATACAGTGCCAGGGCTCAAGCATGATACGGGCCTCGCTGTTGAATGGACGGTCGAGGAGTTGTACAAACTGGAGGAAGGACTTATCAAGTAGGTAGATTTATTTTGGGTTTCTGAGTGAATGTCGATTCTGAGATTTTTTATGTCAATCCATGTTTGTGACAAAAATATATACCCTTACGTATGTATTTGACCTTCAATTTTTTTTTGATAATAGGTATGCCAATGAACCACGTATAATGAAATACATTAAGATTGCAGCATCACTCCGCGATAAAAATGTCCGTGATGTTGCACTGAGATGTAGGTGGATCACGGTGAGCTACCTAGACTGTTTAATATCTCTCAATCACTTGACTGTATCTATCTCTATCCTTCATCTCTTTTTTAGAAGCTTTTTCTGATGACTCCTTTTATTAGTCTGAAGCATTTCTTGTCATAGCTGATGCTTGATGAGAAGGCTTGCTTACATCTTTATTTATTGTTTGTCAGAGAAAGCGAAGGAAACCTGAAGACTATAGTTTGGGGAAGAAAGTGAAAGATAGGAAGGTTTGCCATCATCTACTTTACTTCCTTTAATCCCTTTCCTACGTTCCCTTTATCTCGTATGGTATTACAAATTACTTTGATTTGCTTATCTGATTCCTCAAAGTCTAGACTGATCAGACACAGTGAGTTATTTATTTATCCAATTTCTGAATCTGGGAATTTCTAGAAACTGTTGACTGTAACTTTTATGTTTGAAACTTCTTTAGTTTTGGTAGTTTAAAGAAATGTGCATGCTTTCAAATGTGATTTTACTATTCTGACCATGTACTAGCTTATCTACCTAAATTTGACATCTTTGGTCCAGCTAAGCAAAGAGAAGGTATGATAGTATTAGGAGAGAATTTTTATGTGAAGAAGATAGAGGATAAGGCTTTCCATGTAGCGAAATGGAACAAAGTAACTAAGATAAAGGAGGGCAGTTATGGATAAAAGTTTGATATTCCGAAGCAACATCAATTGTATTACTGGTTGTGAAGATATTGCCAGGTTCCAATGACCTTTAGGAACAGGTGATCCCAGTTAAATATGTAAAGCTGATCCTTGGTGCAGTAACCAGTAATATTCACATGGAGTTGTATTATGGAAGAATGTGCAGACGCTGCGGGAGGAAGAGGAATTGTTTCAACTAAAGTTCTGGCATGATATATGGAATTATGGATAGGACATATTCGCCTTAAAGTTGAATTTCCACAACTGTTCAGTTTTACCGGGAAAACTAATGCTAGCATTGCATAGTACAAAACAGATCATGCTAGGAGATGACTTTCAGATGGAACTGTGAGGATCAGGAAGTTGAGAAGATGGTCCTGGAAACTGGAAGGCGCAAATGTTCTACCAGAAGGGAAGGAGACTGAGGTGGAAATACCAAAAGGATGGGAAGTTCATTGAAGCACAGAGTATGGTATAAGGTTATCTCTTCATCAAACATCTCCTCAATTAATTTGGATGACTATCTGGAGGAATAAAGCACATCGTAAGGTGGTTGGGTTTTGTTGGATTGTTACATTTGATGGTTGTTTGACACAATCGACTCTGTAGAAGATAAGATTTTAATGTGTAGTAGGTGCTATAAGTGTGAGATTTATGGTGAAGGTACATGCCATCTGTTGCTACACAGGTTGTTGCTATGGAGTTTGTTTCTTAACGTTGATGGGCTGAAAGTTTAAAAAGATGAGTGATATTGGGTGCCTAGTACTGAAGGAGGCTTTCTTAAATCTATACAGGAAAGGAGCTGTGAAAACAAAGCAGGAGCATGTATTATTAACATACTAGCTTGCCTTTTTTTTGGGTGATTTGGAAGGAGAGAAAAGAGAGTTATTTGAAGACAAACCTGAATCAGTAGAAAAACTTAAATACAAATGCCTATACTCATTTGGCCTTTTGGTGTAACTTGTTAAAAACTGATGAATTAGATATTCTTATAGATTTTCCAGCCCCTTTTTAGATTAATTGGGAGTGAGTTTTTGCAACTGTAAATTTTCATCGCCTACTTGGTGCTGGCTGTTAATGAATAAATTCTGTCTAAAATGAAATCCACTTGATAGGTGTCTTATCATATGTTAAATATCCTTGTCGAGGTATTTTATCTAACTGTTGAGTCAGTATAGTTACTCACTCACACCCAACTATTAAGTATTTAACTTTCTCTGAATTCAATGGCTATTGACAACACCTACTTCGATCAATTTTGAAAAAGAAATGACCTCCTCCCTGTATTTGTAGAGTGTGATTCAATGTTAGAGAACTTAATCATTTAACCAAAAAGGACTTCTTAAGTATTGTAATCAGACTACTGTTGCTGGACCAAAGAAAGTTCTTTCGGTCTTGCTTATGACTAAGGTTTTCAGTGTTTTGGTTTTGTGACCCATTTATAGGAAAAGAAAAGATGCCTTTATATCTAAGGCGTACAAATGTATGGCTTAGATCTTGCCGATACTTTTGGGAGTCGCTCTTTTTTATAAAGTAGCTTTTGAGTAGTGGGTACGCCTTTTGATAAAGTCGTCTTTGACAACCTGTTTTGTCAGTAGCTATTATTGGATCCCTTTTAGGAATAGTGAAATGCCCTTTGGGAAAGTAATTCCGGCTTTGCCTCTACATTTTCTAGGGAGTTCTTTTCTCTATTCATAATTTGGGTCCATGTAAGCTAGAGCCAATCCTTTAGGATTGCACATGTCTCCATTATCTTCATTGCTACTTTCTGTGGAGCAGCATCTTCAATTAACTGCATAATTTGTTTTTCATTATGCTTGTCTAAGTTTTCTAGAGCCTTCTTCAGTTTTTCCCTGAGCTCTGCTTTTGATGGAGTTTTTCTTGTGGAACTAGTCTTTTGAGACTGATATTTGAGGACAGGTTGTTTGGGCGTCCAACCTTTGATTTGTATCTCTTTGGATAAATACTTAATTCGATCGATATCTGTTTTGGAAAAATTCCAAGTAATTATAAAAGATATTCTCTTTTGAATATAATATTTACACATTTTGATGTGCTCGGGTAGTGTAGTAATTTCTTCTTTAGTCTGAAAATCTTCAAACCTGTTTGAGAAATTGTTGTAGAAGTATCTCTTTGTTACCTCCGAATAAATTCCACCATTCATAAAACCACCTTGGATAATGGCCTTAGTGACATTAGGACAATACTTAATAAACCAAGTGTGTCTTGTCCTGAGATATAAAAATTGAATCATGCCACTTTGTAATCATACCAGTTGTATGTCGGGGGTCTGTATAGATAACGCTATTGGAGTATGTAAATGGTTTGCAAACCAATCAAAAAGGTCTAAGATTCTCTTGATGGTGAACCTGGAATATTTGATAATTGCAGGATTGTTTTCATCTCTGGAATGTTCTATCTCGATTGAATTTGTGTCAATAAGGATAGCTTCATAGTATCTCCTGATTTTGAGTAGATTTTCAGTATCCACAAAGTTAGAATCAGTATAGCAAGGTTTGATCAAGTTTGCTATATCAGTGTTGCTATAATCTTTTGTTTAATGCCATGATAGGCAATACCTGTGAAGTAATGAATTCGAACCTTTCTTCCTTCGGAGATGAAGTGGTTGATTTAGTTAATTCAAGATTAACAGCTTGAGCAAAAGATTCAGGGGCCTTCATGGCATAACTTTCTTTTGTTTGGATAGAGGAACTTGATAAATCTTATATCAGCAAAACCTTTTGACAAAGGAACATCCTTAGGTTCCTCTATCCAAACAAAAGAAAGTTATGCCATGAAGGCCCCTGAATCTTTTGCTCAAACTGTTAATCTTGAATTAACTAAACCAACCACTTCATCTCCAAAGGAAGAAAGGTTCGAATTCATTACTTCACAGGTATTGCCTATCATGGCATTAAACAAAGATTATAGCAAACTTGAACAAACCTTGCTATACTGATTCGATTGATAGAACATTCCAGAGATGAAAACAATCCTGCAATTATCAAAAATTCCAGGTTCACCATCAAGAGAATCTTAGACCCTTTTGAAATGGTTTGCAGACCATTTACATACTCCAATAGCGTTATCTATAACGCACAGTCCCCAGACATATAATTGGTATGACTATAAAGCGGCATGGTTCAATTTTTTATATCTCAGGCCAAGACACACTTGGTTTATTAAGTATGTCCTAATGTCATTAACGCCATTATCCCAAGGTGGTTTTATGAATGGTGGAATTTATTCGGAGGTAACAATGAGATACTTCCACAACAATTTCTCAATAGGTTTGAAAATTTCCATACTAAAGAAGAAATTACTACACTACCCGAGCACATCAAAATGTGTAAATATTATATTCAAAGGAGAATATCTTTTATAATTACTTGGAATTTTTCCAAAACAGATATCGATCAAATTAAGTATTTATCCAAAGAGATACAAATCAAAGGTTGGACGCCCAAACAACCTGTCCTCAAATCTCAGTCTCAAAAGACTAGTTCCACAGGAAAAACTCCATCAAAAGCATAACTCAGGGAAAAACTGAAGAAGGCTCTAGAAAACTTAGACAAGCATAATGAAAAACATATTATGCAGTTGCTGCTTCTACAGAAAGTAGCAACAAAGATAATGGAGACATGTGCAATCCTAAAGGAATGACTCTAGCTTACATGAACCCAAATTATGAATAGAGAAAAGAACCCCCTGGAGAAAGTAGAGGCAAAGCCGGAATTACTTTTCCCAAAGGGCATTTCACTATTCCTAAAAGGGTTCCAATAATAGCTACTGACAAAACAGGTTGTCAAAGACGACTTTGTCAAAAGGCGTACCCACTACTCAAAAGCTACTTTATAAAAAGGAGCGACCCCCAAAAGTGTCGGCAAGATCTAAGCCATACATTTGTAAGCCTCAGATATAAAGGCATCTTTTCTTTTCCTATAAATGGATCACAAAACCAAAAGACAAGGCATCAGCATTTTTTCCCAAAAACACTGAAAAGAAGTTCTTACCTGTCTTGCTGGATCTTTTGGGACTTTGATATTATACCTTCCTGCTGTTACAGTGTAGAAACTGTACCGGTGCTGATGTGTGTGAGGGTAGGGGCGGGTGGATTGTCATTTCTTCTCTTTACTGAGGCATCACCTTTTTGCTATTAATGGGACGGAGCAATATGATTGTCTACATATCTAGTAAAATGTGCCAATCAGTTTTGCCTCTGCTGCAGGAAAATTTCTAAATGGTCACATTTCAGATCACTAATGAACTAGTAAATTCTACTTTTAGGAACTGAATTAGTGGAATTACTTTGATGGAAGTTCATATGTTCTGCCATAGTTTCAGTATGTCATGACTCATGACGTTAATCACTAATCATCTCTCTGTGTATGTCTATTGGTATGTTTCTATCTACATGCATCTTTCTTTATGCATATTTTATCATAAAGAAAGAAAAACATTACATTTTTCATGCCTCTTCAGGATAATTTAGCAGAAATGTCCTCAATGAGTAGTGCATCTGCTTCACTTATGAGGTTGGCTCCATATTCTCTCTCCACGAATCATCATGGCCATGGTGATGTTTTGCCATCAGGAGGTTAGTTTCACCTGTTTATCAATAGGAAGATATTCTTCTCCATTTTCCTTTTGCCAGAAAACAAAGTTGTTCTAGGATCTCTCAAAATAAATAGCTGTTTCCGGAAATTGACTTAAATGATGTTACTTCAGTTATCTTGCAACAGATAATTGCTTACCTGATGCAACTAGATAATGTTTCTGGTTGAAAGTGTGTGTGTTATTCATTGTAGAATCAGATGAACAGCAATCTGCTATAGTGAAAAATATATAAATATCATTTTTTAATCTTCTTCTTTCTCCTGTTATAAAATCTAACGACAATATATTCACTCTTAAATCTTAATAACAATTCGTTATTTATCTTCTTCTTGCACAATTCACAATCCTTTGTTTGGAAACCACTATCCTGATAAAGTGAAGGAGATGGAAAAAGGTTGTCTTGCATGTTTTTGTTTGAATGGGAAAGGAAAGTTTAAAGTAAGAAGAATTGGGATGTTACAAGTTGACCATATTTGAACTGTTTGTGTGGGTTGCACAACTTTCTTGCAGCCTAATTTAGGGAAACAGGATTTATATGGATAAATAGAGGCAGGGAGTGAAATTTTTTATGTGTTCCAAATGCAAGTATACAACTGTCAAAATGTTCTAATTGACAGGAATATGCAGACTAATCTAGAGCATTTGATAATTTATGTACTTAAGCACCTCAAGATGTTGAGTGGTGCAATGCCTTGAGGTTCTCCCCACGTTACCAATATATGTTGTTTGACCAATTTATGCATGCAAACACTGAAATATGTCATTTAGCATAATCTGGTAAAACTCTTGCTGAAATTACTGATGAGTCTTATGCTTCTGCTAATGCTATTGTGAAATTCCTATGTGTTTTTGGTTTTGTATCTTGAGTTGTTTCATGCAGCTTTGCCTCTAATTGTCTAACTGGTTTTTGTGTTGCTTAGCAGCATTACTTGGAACAAGGCGTCTATTGGAAGAAAATAATCAGGCCCTTGACAAAATTTCAGCTAACCTCTCAACGTTCAAGGTATTAGTCTCAACCTCTTGTTTATGGAATGAAACTTATGAAATAATTGGGGGAGAATCAGAAAAACAAGATGCGAACTTCTTGTTGAAGGACAATAGTTTTCTTGAAATGGAAAATGACTTGCTGAAAATTTATTAGGGGTAGTATTTATTAATAGCCATAGTCCAACAGGGGAAAAAAACATTGGCTCTGTTAATACTGACAAGAAAAGAGCTGGACAAGTCTTGTTCTGTCTGCGGCAATTTAGTGATTCTGCAGCATCGTTTCTGATCCTTTAGTGCTAACATAAGTTTCATTCACGCAGCATTATAAGCTTGTCTAAGGTGACTCATGTGTGTTCATATCTTGTTTAATGAGAAAAGAGCTGCATGAAGACGGGGAAATCTCGAGAGGGGAAGATTTTTTCCCCTCGAGGCAAGAAATCTTTTGAAATAGTTACACACAACCAGACAGAATTTTCATGGTTTCAATTGACTGAATTGAGAAAAAGCTTGTGCAAATAGCTATGTTGCGCGGACTCTTCATTTTTGAAGGCGAACCCGTCTCGACGCGACACTGGTGCGGGCGCGGGGTGCGTGTCGGATTCGGTCAATCCGATCCGGACACTTTGACCAGAGCCGAAATTTTTTTTGGGGAAAAGGAGATCAGTTTCCGGCGACCTCTTCCGAGAGGCGGCGGAGCTGTAAGAAGCTTGAAAAAGTAAGAAGAAGAAGAAAGAGGAGGAGTTTTTTCTTGATTGAAAAAGTAAAGAGAAGAAGAAAGAGGAGGAGTTTTTTCTTGAAAAAGTATAGGAAGTACAACTATTTTATTTTTTTGAAAAAATAGAGTCTTTTCAACTTTTC